>CALNHX010003890.1:0-139274 GCA_940337035.1 Agriotes lineatus | reverse complement strand
AAAAAATCAATCTACGATTTCATAATGGCGTGATATAATTTAGAAAATTGTGATTTCTTTTAATTTTGTACGATACATTTTATAAAAAAGTGTAAAACATTTGCAAATTTTTCAACGAAATTGCTATTTCTTTTAATTTTGAGCGATGCATTTTATAAAAAGTGTAAAACATTTGCAAAATTATGCATAGTTTATGTAACATGATGTCGATTTTTGTGAAAATTTATGTGGGATGGCTTGTAATTGCGTGATTTTTGTTCAATTTTCATCGTGTGTTGAATAAAATATCGTTTTTTGTATAATTTCAAGTGATATGATGTCAGTTTTTGTATAATTTATGTGACATGATGTCGATTTTTGTGTAAATTTATGTGATATGATGTGTGATTGCGTGATTTTTGTTCAATTTTCATCGTGTGTTGAATAAAAATATCGTTTTTTGTATAATTTCAAGTGATATGATGACAGTTTTTGTATAATTTATGTGACATGATGTCGATTTTTGTGAAAATTTATGTGAGATGCTGTATGATTGCGTGATTTTATTCAAATTTTTGTTACTTTGGGGGTCAACACATACGTCTTTTCGTAATTTTTGCGTGTTTCTATTCAAATTTATTTTCATTTGTCGTCAACACAGACGTATTTTCGTAAAATTTTATTATTTTTCAGTGAAAGTTGTATAAAAATATTGTTTTTTGTCGTTTTTGCAGAATTTAATGTGACAAGATGCCGATTTTTATAAATTTTCATGGGAGATGCTGTCGATTTTCTAAAATTTTAAACGAAATGCTTTGGAAATTGCATTTTTTTTATTCAAATATTAGTAATTGAAGCTATTTTTCACATACAAAGTATCGAAAAATCATATAAATTGAACTACGATTTCATAATTGTGTGATGTACTTTAAAAAATTACGGTTTATTTGTTAAACGTTTGCAAAATTATGCTTAGAAATAACTCTTAAAACTTTTTTACATCATTTTTTCGGTACTATAAAGTCGCTTTGTAAAGATTTTCAACGAAATTGTGCGTTTTTATTCAAATTTATTTTAATTTGTCGCCAACACATACGTCTTTTCGTAATTTTTGCGTGTTTTTATTCAAATTTATTTTCATTTGTCGTCAACACAGACGTATTTTCGTAAAATTTTACTATTTTTTCAATGAAAGTTGTATAAAAATATTGTTTTTTGTCGTTTTTGCAGAATTTAATGTGACAAGATGCCGATTTTTATAAATTTTCTACGTATTTTCGTAATTTTGCGTGCTTTTATTCAAATTTATTTTAATTTGTCGCCAACACTTACGTCTTTTCGTAAATTTTTTACAAGAAAAAATTGTTTGACTTATATTTTTACAAGTATCCCTTGTCTTATTTGCAAACGATATTGAAAAGCTATTTTTTTTCAACGAAATTGTCTGTTTTTATTCAAATTTATGGGGGACAACCATTCTTATACAATAAAAACATTTATTTAATGCGTATGTCTTATTTTATATGGGCGAGGGTACAACAGAAGTATGTCAGGTATATATTAAACTCAAATTTGTAACTCGATGAATTTCTAGAATCTGGTTCTTTGTTTGAAAATACACCGAGGTCATGACGTCAGACAAGGTTTCTCTGCAGAACAAAAGAGAAAGTTCAACTCTTTCTTATTCAAGCAATACGTATTATCAGTATTTCAGGAATATACTAAAATAAAATTTGTAACTCGTTTTATATTACGATCTGCCTTTAGCTCTTATCGCCCATTTAATTTTAAACTAGCTGTTGTAATTTATAAGCGGCTAAAACTCAGTCGAAAATAACATTTAAAATTTATTTATATTATGTATATGGAAATATAATGTCAGAACAGCTAAGTGGTACAATGCTCAAACCTTTAAAACCAAACAATACACAGGCACCGACCTGTTTTAAAAAGGGAACTTAGACGGAAACTTCCTATAGTAGGTAGGGACAATGAGGATCTCGTTAATCCAGCCATATAGCAAGCACAAATTATAAAATAATTAATTAATTATGGCACATCCAAATCAAAAACATTTTTTTAAAATTACTACAAGTCATTTAACACCACAAGCTACACATCCCCTATTCTTATAATCTAAATTTTTGAAAAATAGTTTGTTTAAAGCTGGGCTCGTGACACGCAAGTGTCTATGTTTAATTCCTTTAACCTCGATCGCTTCGATAGCCCAGTTGGTTAAGGCTTCGTACTCGTAATGCTGTGATCGCTGGTTCGACTCCAGCCATGGGTCATCGCAGGAAGCTTTTTTTAAATTAAAATAAATGTGAGAAAACCAAGATGGACGACACCCGAGAAGTTAAATTCAAAACAGGGACTTAGAAAAAATCTGAAAAAAAAAATTAAAGTTCAAATATTCGCGCGAAATTAAAATGGCATCCGTGCATGAGAGAGAGAGAGAGAGATCTACCAGTTTGAAATTAAAATATTTCCGCGAAAATTCAAAATTAAAAACGACTACAGTGCGAAGTGCGCACGCAGAAAACAAAGATGGCTGACATCCCGGGAAGTTTAAAATTCAAAAATTGAACTTAGAAAAAAATCTGAAAAAATTTAAATTTCAAATATGCGCGCCAGAAATCCAAGATGGCCGCCGAAGTCCGACGCGTAATTTAATCGGAAGCTAATGCGTAATTTAATCAGTAGCACATATGTAAATTACATATCAAACTTCATATGTGATTAATTAGATCAAACCGCGAAATTAATTAGATCAAACCGCGAAATTAATTAGATCAAACCGCGAAATTAATTAGATCAATCCGCGAAATTAATTAGGTCAATCCGCGGATTTAATTAATCGTTTGATTGACAGGTTGCTCTAGTTTCGCTGCCGCACTACTACTGACGTCATATACGTACGTGTGGTGAATACGCGTTCTATTTGCAAAACGGTCTTTTTTGTTTTATTAAATGAGACATTGGTTTCACTGGACTGCTAGTATCAAACTAATATCGCTCTACACAAAAACAAACAATGCTCAACTATTGTAAAATATTTATCCACAGACGTTCAGGACCTGCATGTAAAATCGTTACAAATAAAAACTTTTTACAAAACATAGTAAATCATTTAAAATACATTGTACTGGGTAAAAGCACTTATTTCATTATTTGCACACTTGAAATCGCCTCCAAAATCAGATTGTTTTCTTATTGATATAACAACTGTATCCGAAACACTCTTGTGACGCCGATGCAATGAGCTTGCACCACGAGGACAGAACGTATGACCAGCAGCAATCCAAAATAGTTGATTACATCTAATCAAACCAGCTTCTTGCTCCTAGATTACCTCTCATAATTTACAACATCCTCGAGGACTCGCCAGCTGCAGAAAGTGGAGATGGTGGAAGTAGGTGATGTTATTCGAAAATAAACGAAACCGATGTGAATAAGTTTTTTTTAAGCATTAGAACAATTTGGAGTAGATAAACAATTAATACGACTAATTAAATTAATATATGAAAATAATAAAGCAATGGTTAAACAAAATGGAATACTCTGGTAAATAATAATTTATTATTCTAAAGGCCTTAGAAAGGGATGTAGCGTATTACCTTTACTATTTAATTGCTACTTAGAATGTGTCTTACAAACCTGGAAGAGAAGTTGCCAAGGGATAGGCATTCCAATCTCCGACCAAACCTTGTACACGTTAAGCTATGCGGATGACCAAGTAATGGCTCAAGACGCATATGACCTGGAATTCCTGCTACAACGGTTAAATAATACTTATGAACAATGGGGTTTAAAAATCAACATCGAAAAAACTGAATATTTAGTAGTAAATTCAACAGCAACTATTAAACAAGTGAATAATTTCAAATATTTAAGTCGCAATAACATCGGACGGTTTAGGGCCTACAGAAATAAAATCAAGAGTTGAACAAAGTAAAAAAGTAATAGGATGCCTTAATGCGATGTAGTGGGATAAACACATTTCCCAGAGAGCAAAGAAACATATAGGTATATCTCTTGTAGAACCAGTGTTATTATATGGGTCGGAGGTTTGGACCTTGGGTGCTGATATAAAGGAAAAGCTCAATACGGTTGAAATGGATTACTTGAGAAGAAGTGCGGGCATTTCCAGATTGGATCATATCAGGAACGATGAGGTCATAAGAATAATGCAAGCGGAAGAAACACTTCTTGACAGAATCGAAAAACGAGGTTTAAAATGGTTCGGAACAAAGAAAGTTTTAAAATGTCTGCGATTGTCGTCAGATTCAGTAACAGTAAAATTAAGGAGCGATCTAAAACTAAAGGCGACGGTGCGAAAGCATTTACTGTCTCCCAGTGGAGATGTGGATATGACGGCAGTTCGTAGCAAAGGTGGGCTTACAAACACAGTTTTCACACATCTCAGACCAGAACCAGTCGTGCACCAACCTCATATCCGAACCAATGGGACCTGCTCAGAAGAGGAAGCCTTGCTGGATGATCACTTCCAAGAGGATGAAAGGCTGCAATGGGAGCCCCTCTCCACCGACATCTAGAAACCTAAAGGTCCAGTTTGAAGCCTACATGATGACTGGAGAGCGGACACAACAAATCAGCCTTTTGCCCAAACAACAAAA
Source organism: Agriotes lineatus (assembly GCA_940337035.1). Taxonomy (NCBI): domain Eukaryota; kingdom Metazoa; phylum Arthropoda; class Insecta; order Coleoptera; family Elateridae; genus Agriotes; species Agriotes lineatus. The sequence goes on along the minus strand of CALNHX010003890.1, from coordinate 134,658 downwards.
TAAGTTGGACAGCCACCACCGTCATCAACACAACTCTGTGCCCAACAGCCCTAACGAAATGGATATGGGGCTGCAGACACATAACTCAAACTCCAGTACCCAAGAGCGGAAGTTCTTTCCCATGCTTCTCTGTCCATCTATGATATGCATGAAGGGCGACTTTTTGACCAAGTGTCTGTTTCAACAGGTTTTTAAGCTGCTCATTTTCTATCTAAAACAAATAATCCCATTTTCTCAAAAGTTTCTATACTTGCCAACATAATATGTTTTTTTACATTTTCTCTTTGGGGATATGGGATGGTTTCCATTTTGACCTAATCACCGAGCCTTTCCTTTAAACAACCCTTGATCTCCTTTAACTTTTCTTTTGTGCCTGCTGACCGATGCTGATTGTCCAGAAAATCTATTATACTTCCAGTGTAATGTTCTAACAGAGCACCAATAGCTCCATAGTTTAGGTATTGGGGTCTTTTCTCGTTAAAAAACATATGAAAAATGTACCCTGGTATAACTGCAATTATAAACAGTGATTACATATTTAAGCAAGTTATGTATCGAGTTGATAATATTTAATTTCCATAAAGTGTTGGTCTCATTGTTATATTGTGCGTCTTTATCCTTTATATTCCACCGCTCTACATAAGAATCTGAAATTAGCCGCTGAACTTCACTATACCTGGCTGAAAGATCATTTCGAGCAGCTTGTGCAACGAGATTCATAAAAGTTTTCCGCTTAAGTTCAATCTAAAATATCCAAATAATCAGTATTATTGGAAGTTACTAACCTTGACTCTACATTAGGGATGTCGTACCCGGTCTAAAATCAAACCCGGGTACCCGAAAACAATACCCGGGTACCCTCGGGTACCCGAAATATATAACAAAAATATTGGCATACATCTAAACATCTGAGGTGGCTACAATTGTTTCCCTTTACGCCACGAATGAACTAAATTGAAATAGTACCTACTCACCTATTCAAACTACTCGTAAATATTTTTACACTTCCAAGTGCTATCAAATTCAAATACGTGACTTTTTATCCGAAATTGGTAGTAGTAGCATCAACATCACACAGAGGATGTTTACGTTACTTGATCCCATACTGACGTGATTTAATTGTACTATTGACGGGTTGAATATTTTCGTGAAGCGGATTTATTGGCTTATATGAAATAAGAAACAACATTATGTGGTACTATGGGGTGGGGTGATTTTTGTTATTACTGCATGGTTGCTTTTCTAGCGCTTATTCCTATTGTTTTTAAGTTTTTATCATCTCCGAAAAAGACTGGTTTTTCGGAAATTACATAAATACGGGTACCCGGGTCCTAAAAATATACCCGGGTTGACTATTACCCGGGTCGGCCCGGGTACCCGGGTACCCGTCGACATCCTTACTCTACATATTACCATATCTACCGCCATTGCATCGCGAATATCAGCCAAGGAAAACCCTTCGGGCCGTTCTATACCCAGATTAATCCTTCTTATAACTCTTATACTGTCATCCTTATCTTTTTCAGAAATCCAAGAGCTTTTCAGAGTCTCTATCAGTTCTGCTATAATGCTTTCAAGCAATTGCTTAGCAAGGTTTCTTTTTTCTGCTACAAAACGAATTGGGCTTAGTGTAAAACTACAACATTAAAATTAGCGCATCATTCTTGTATCTAGAATTAAATTTTGCCTCTCCTCCACGGTTATTATACAAAATTGCTCCTGATTTGGGGATGAGCGAGCGGCGCCACGAAATTCACGATAAAGGAAGGGAGTTGTTTCTTCCACCACTCGAAACATCATGTAGTTTTCTAATATTCTAAAAATTAAAATTAAAAACTATGATAAAAATCGAGGCAATGAATTCTAACCATCTGCTCATATTTTGTGCTGGAGGAAAGAGCACATCTTCATTATCGTGAACTATCATAACCGGAGCAACTATTTTGTTAACATAGGTCGACCAATTAATTTTGTCAAACTCCTGTTGTTGGTAGCTATAGATCGTATATAGGTCGAACGAATTCTTGATGTTGAACGAATATTCATACTGAAATGTTACATAATTTCAGTATTCAATTATTTTTGTTACTAAAACAACAAATCAAGAAAAAAGGGACTGTTATGGAGAAATGATCTTCTCCAGTAAAATTTGTCAAATAAACAAACATAAATGTTAAGATAAGCCACAAACTTGCTGTAACTTCTTCCAAAACTCATAGGCCTGTCTCATTTCTTCTGCTGCTTTTTCTGAATCCTTCGCTCCGAAGATATCTGCAACATCTCTCATCATGTTGTTGGCCATATTGTTATGAAGACTATCGTATTTATTTTCAGCAGAACCTGTTGCGACCTAAGCAAGTAAACAGTTGGTTGTAACGAATTTACATTTCATATAAAAGCAAACCTTGAATATAAATCTCTTCACTGATATATCCAAAAACACCTGTTGGAAATAGCCAAGTTCCCGGAATTTTTAACTGGCCTTCAACCAGTCGAATTCGGCCTCGTTCCAATCCGAACCTTCCAAAATTGGCCACCCTTCCGCAGTCTTCAGGACTTCTTTTCCCGTTTTAACTTCTTCCCGCTCTATTTCGACTTCATCCAGACATGCCTGAAATAGTTCTTTTGCGGCGCTTACCATTGCATGATCGCCGCTTGCAGGCGGTTCAGTGTAGATGTCTAGCAGCTGCTGCTCGCGGTACTTCTCCAAGTCGAGTTTGTCACGTTTTTCTGCATTTTGCAAAAAGTTGCGACAGGAGCACTGGTAGAAATCTTCGCATGGATCCGTGGTGAAGTCCAAGACTTTCATTATTTTTCCTGCTTGTTTTAAACAAGTCGGAGTTTGACAGCTCTTTGGTAGTTTGGGTTCTGAAACAATATTTACTCTTCATTGTTCGTATTGTTCCGTAAAAACTAACTACTTATACCTATAATAAAAAATGGTCAAACTACTGGTTTTTGTTTTATGCTTTTCCCAAGTTATAAAATTAATAATAAAATCAAACAGTTTTACCTGAACCTCTGTGACCTGAAGATGCCATGCATATTATAATAATAAAGAAGGCTACAGTTGCCGGCAGAAGGATTGTTCTAGTCGAGATCTGTCTATATACCATTCCAAACATCTTCTTCCGCACGCACTGTTAACAAGCATATTTTAATTTCAATTTATATGCAGCATCTAGATAGGTATTACCGAAAATCACACGGCATTTTATCACACAAATCAATATCAATATATAAAATAATTAATAACACATAACATACATGCACTCGTATTAAACACACTAAAAGAAGTAATTCACGGGGAAATTGAAGACACGTATTTGAAGAGTCCAGCTTATCTTACCGTGCAGTACCGTCCACATGGTATATCAAACACAGAAAAACATTCACTCAATTTTCAACACTACCTTTGATAAATGTTAAACCGTAGTTAGCAAGCTGATATTGTATAGCTTTCAAATGCCTCTGAATTATATCAAAACGTTCTATTTTTGAATCAACTTCAATTAACAATAGTTAAGCTTATTAACTTGAATATAAAACCAAAATTAATATACCGTTCGACCAATTTTATTAAAATATTTCTCATCTTGGAAGGTTCCAGTACGATACCTTTAAACCTCTGCAAACCTGGTTTATTGCTACATACGTTCTTAATATTTAAAATACGTAAATTTCAAGAAGCAGCACTGTATTGGATAATATCGGCTTTATCGGAAACGAATGCAAGTTGATTGGAGAGGAGCTTAATATGTCATTCATTTACAGTTATTTGAGTTAGGTAATGCGTTTCATTAGCACGCTGCTCAGATAAATAACTCATTACCTAACGCATTTTAATTTACAAAATTTTAAGAAAAATGGCCATAATTTATTCATCATTCATTAATTAAATCAGCAAACGTTAAAAAACAAATTTTCTATATTTTCATAAATTTATTCCAAATAAGATCATTTCTACTGAATTTCGTAGTTATTTTTGACTGATTATTGTAATTACTACTTGTCGGAAGTTCATAGTCTAATATTTTAACGGCTATTTTCATTCTATTTTCCATTGAAATATCAATACATCTCCGTGTTCAGCCACCATGGCATTTCACAGTTAAATGATCTGATCTTGAGTACGGTGGCAATGAAGTAGATGGCCCTCTTAAGGCGGCTAAAGAGAGCTCATATATTTGTACAATGAACAAGGTGAATTTTTGGTTTTCGCCTTGAAAGTAAAATACTTAGGCAACTATAGATACATCACTTTGTTTTTTATGCAAATGTCGGAAGCGGATTATTTTGCTAAGTACCTACCTTATCTGAAAATCTATTACCAAAAATAAATTCTTTGTTTTCCCTTTGGCATTTTACGAATTGTTTAGATAAACAGAAAACTCTATAAAAGCACTTGTGGGGCACTAACAACTACTGTTACCGATAATCGATACAGAAAGCAAAAGTGTGTTATCTCTCCAAACAAAACAGTGATCAGGTAAGAAAATCAAATCTAGTCAATGTTGATACAAGAAATAGTAACCACAAAAAAATCAATCGAAACGACTACACCAAATTCTACACGGAAATAATTACATTAAATGTTCTCTGGGTATTAAAGCTATATACTACCATGATAGCTTATTTAGAATAATACAAGTTCAGTTACATCATGTTATTTAAATTTAATGAATAAAACTTACAGGATAAATCAGAATTAATATAGTAATAAAATTATAATTACTTTTCTTGTAATGGCAGGTAGAATAGTAAATAAATAAAGAAAGGCATATACAACTAGATGGATAAAAGATGACCCTTACACTACCATAAGGCATCTTCTTGGGAGCCCTGAGACAGTTTATAACGCTTCATTCGTTTAATATTTGTTTCTGAATTATTTCTGTGTATGTAAATTTTCTTTTCCTGAAATCGTCAAGAAAGCGGGCCATGTCAAGACTCAATTTGATCTTGAAAGTGTCACTTTGCAAGACTAGTCACTTTTAAGATGTTTACAAGACTAGTCATTTTTACTTTACGTTATCTAGGTGACCGGTCATCTTCACCTGCGCCTTGATGCGATAGGATTCTATTTCTAAAATTTTAAAGATGTCAGAGAGAAAATAAAATCCTCCAGCTTCCTTCAAGACTCTTTATTTGCATAAGGTTCGGTAAAGCCTAGCACATACAATATTAAATAGCTTTGGTAGTGTTGTTTCTTGTTAAGAAGCTGTCACTGTAAGAAAGTTGGATGGTTTGCTGGGGCGAGGTTTTAAACGTGAGTCGTTGAAACATGACTAGCGAGCGGCGCGCTTGGCACCCTCTCTTGCCGACAAAGAGAGATTTCAGAAAAATGTAATACATTACAATTACACATCATGATAGTGTCTATGCTTGACTCGCAGGCTTTGAAGAAGTACTCGGACGCTTCGCGTCCTCGTATTCTTCAACAACCCTCCTCATCTGCAAAGTATCACTTTCATGCCTTGTAATGTAATATACTATTGCTTGCATTTTGTCAAAATTCTGACCTCACTCACCAATTCTACTTTATTTTTAATTTATTCTTTACGAAAAGTATAAAATTAGTTTTCAGGACATTTTCAAAGTGTACGAATGTACGGCTATTTGGCCTATTTTTCTAAATTACGACCACGTGTGTATATCGGTTTTTCATATCTTTCCGCTTGAATTTAGTCATATCGAATTCTATGCAAGCTTCTAGTGACTTTTAGCGCACACTGTATATGCCGCTTTAGTTGGATTGTGCAAGCTCGGCCAGAGTTCCTGGAAGCAAGCATGCAGGTGTCGAGTCCGGCCGCTGCGAGCGAGTTTTGAATATCAACCTTGGCTGCGTACGCACGAGTTGTATTTAATGAACAACGTCCATGAGTGCAAGAGAGAGAGAGAATGAATGGTTTGGCTCGATTTTCGTCTGGTCGGTGCACAGGTGCAGCAGCCCTTTCCCGCTTTTTGTTTCTCGGCTGCGGCGTAGCGTGAGTTGGCAGTTAGCATTCCACTCGTAAAGAGAGCAGTTTAGTTTTGAGGTGTGCGGCCACCGTTTGTCTGCCCCTTCAGGGGTTGGCGTCCGAGGATGTGTTTCCCGTCATTGATATTTGAGTGTCTTCTGAAGCTTGGTGGAAGTCGGGTGGATGGTGGTGATTTTTCCCGTCTTGTGCCAAGCGCTTCTCCTGTCGTATAAGCAGTTGGTGCCATCAACCCCTTGTTGGGGTTATTCCGAGAGCGATTACTCCTGGACGAATTTTACGTGCAACTCCTGTAGCATTTGGTCGCATCATTGACCCCTGTTTGGGACCGCTGAGGGACGGCATCATCTTCGGCCCAGTTTCGGGTTTGTTAGAGCCACCCGCTTCATTCCGCGACTTTGGGATACAAGCCGTTGGCTGGACGTCGCTTCGAACACCGCAGGCGAAACTATGTGATGAGGTATTGTACTAGGCGTTAGCCGCCCACGCTAAGCATGAGTGTGCACTAAGTTAACATTTGTTGTGTCACCCCCTTTATGCATTAAACAGTGCGAGCACCATTGCTATATACAGTGCCTTCTGCCAACACATTTTCTTTGCGCTGTATTTATTGTCGCTAAGCACGAGTGTGCGCTAAATTAACATTTGTTGTGTCACACCCTTTGTGCATTAAACAGTGCGAACACCATTGCTATATACAGGGTCTTCTGCCAACACATTTTCTTTGCGCAAGATTTATTGTCGCTAAGCACGAGCATGCGCTAAATTAACATTTGTTGTGTTAACATTCCCCATTTTTGTCACGCTTTGCGTACTAGTTAGTATTGGTGCACCGTCTTTATGTATCCTATTTGTGTACCTTATTTCTGTATTTCATTTGTGTACCGTATGTGTGTTGAATAGTGCAAGGCTGACAACCTTGCGCTACCTTTATGTCAATGAAACGTCCAACGGACGCCCTATGATCCTTTGAGGACCGAATAGGAACGAAGAAGAAGATGTGTGTTTGAAAGACAATAGACTCACTTGTCAAACGTTCCCGCTGCATCTTTTTTTGTGTTGTATGTTGATTTTCAGTGTAAGCCATCGGTAGTGTCGTCGCCCGTTTGGCGGCTAGTGTAAGACTGTAGTGTAAGGTTGATGTAAAGCGGACCCTGGACGATCCGGTGAGCGTCAAGGTAGGTTCAAGCGCTCCGGCTGTCGGCTTCAAGGAGTCTCAAAGTTGCAACCATACTCTACCCCGTTTAGCTTTTGGGTTTCGGCCAAGTGTGAGTTGAAAGGTATGCTTATTTGCTTCCCTGTTTCTCAGTGAGCTTACCTGTGCACTCTCGTTTATCGCGATGGAACTGTGGTGGCGCTCAATCAATTTAGATCTGTTTACCGTTCTTTAAGCCGTTGCCCTGGTGTTATCTCGTGTTGGACCACCTCTCGCTTCACTGAGTCTAGTCAGTACCTCTTGTTGTGGACTGGGCAGCGGTTCTATGTGAGTTACATTCCCGATTTTGAGAGATATCGTACGCGCTAGTGGTCTAGCTTTTTCTGTGACTTTTCGTAAATACCGTTATGAGCTGGCGCGTTGTCGTAAATGTCGTTTTTGCCCCGTAACATAGTAGCTGGGGTCTCACTGAAATCCCACGCGGTCGTTTAGGGAACCATAAATATTATCGACAATAGCTGATGTAACGGCTGTTAAATGAGTTGTTTAACAATTTAGCCGCCGGTATACCATGTGCTCTGTGAATATTAGGAAACACGAATGCATTATTGTTGATTAAAGTAAAAAACTTACTTAGGGTATGTACACCAATCTGCTTCTGTTTAGGTAGGTAAACATATGAACCATCTTTTTATATTTAAATATTTAAAAAACGTCCACACTGGTGAGCAATTGCTATTTTGCGCAAGTAGAATAACAGGAGTACTACATCTAATAAATATGACGGTTTTATAAAAGTAAGTCGAAATTTCCAAAATTTTGCAGGGGTCGATAGTTTTACATTCTTCTTTTTTAATGACATTTTGACGTATTAATTTAGAACAGAAAAGGTACGTTACTCGAATAAAAAATGTTCTTCATCTACCCGTGAAGGTTCATGAAGACCAATACAACATTTCTGTATTAATATTCCGTCTCAAAACTCTAAAAAAACTAGCTTTAACACTAATTTATACATGCCCTGTATAATATCTATGGTTTAATAGTTAGATTGAAACCTCATTTTAAGTGTAAAATCAAACCTAAGTTTAAAATTGGCAAAATATATTCAAAAATTCCTTGGCGTTTTACAAGGATAATAGATAAGCAATATTTAAATATTAAAATTATATTTGTTGAAATTTATATTAATGTAAAAATTATATTTAAAATGCAAGCCATGTAATTTAAGTAACTAAGGTGGAACCTAGGCGGTCGGGGTGAATTAAAAATAATAAATAAAATTTTCATTAATATAATAAAATAGACGTCTTATAAACGTATTTATTGCTGTTATCTAATGCCAGAACGTACAGGGTTTGCAGTGCTAATTACACTGTTAATAAGAATATGAAAAACGTTTCTGGATGGAGCTACTATTTGACTGTGGTGGGATAGATCTCCAGGTGAGCGCCAAAATTTCCCGGTCTGACTATGAAATAAACAGTGTAGATTCATAATTAAATTTTATTTTTCAATATAGTCTCTCCTGACATCAATGCACTTATTAAATCCTTTTATCTTCATCATTGTTGTTATAGACTCTTAACCAAATTAATTTTAGTATCGTTAAGAGCATCATTACCGCACTGAGTGCGGTAATGGATAGATATGACCGCACTCAGTGCGGCAATGAATATTACCGCACTATTTTGTATAAAGAAATACATTGAACCAGAATTTATTGATGAAGATAAAATATTGAACAATACACGTTTGCTTACGGCACTTAACGAGACTTGCCGCAAAACTCGGCTCACCGCCTCGTTTTTGGCAATCAAACTCGTGTCGTTAAGATGCTCATAATCAAACTTGTATCGTTAATATCTATTAACAATTCAACACCCCTAAAAAATATTTCTTCGGTTTGCCTTTAAAATGTGCCCACCTCTTCGCCGTCACTGAAATGACCAGCAAAAGTCTTTCTCCAAATTTCCAAACAGGTAATAGTCACTGGGAGCAATATCTGGACTATACGGAGGGCGCAATTCCAGCAGTGTGCAGGGTTGCATTGTCATGCAGTACACGCACGTAGGGTTTCCAGTCCCGGGATCCTGTCCCGGGATTCTACCACAAATACCGAGTTCCGGGACCACAGCCAGCCCAGGCGAAGTCCCGGGACCATGTCAACATGCGTGCGTATACTCGATATCAGAGAATTAGGACGGGTATTACTCATGCCTCTTGTACATTCTGCATTATTTGCGTTTTGCGTAACGCAGGAGAGGTATTGTTTTCGGTAGATTAGAAGTAAACCTGTGTATTGTTTCAGCCACATTTGCATATCTTTTTCTATTTAGATATTTGACTGTTTTTCTTGTTGGATTTAGATATGTGCGAAAAGCTGAATAATTTATATTTTTGGGTTTTAAGTGCGTTCGATGTCTGTCTGCTAAAGCGTTACAATTAGAATGAATTCCGATTCGCAACCTACCTTCATTCTACATTTAAAAAAATAACGATTTGTAGTTACTATGGCAACAGTTTTATATATTGAAGATACCTAAACAATTGGCGAAATGTAAAGTGGGTTCCTACAAAATTATCATAATCAGAGGCAGCTTGACGAAAGGATTACACAATCACTTTGCAGTTCAAACAAAAGCAAAAGCGACAGACATTTTTAGTACCAGAAGAAAGCAATGAAGTTGTAGACGAGCCCCGATGCAAATTATCAGCACAGAAATACTTTATTTAACTTAAAACACTTGTTTTTCTTTGGAAATTTTATTCGGAAATTTCACCTGAACATTATTTCTCTTTCGGGACCATTTTCGGGATCTTCGGGACTAGTCCCGGGACCTGAAATTTAGCTCGTAAGTCCCGAAAACACTTTTGGTCCCGGGACTTGGAAACCCTACACGCACCACCCACGCCTCTGGATAGTTTCCCGCTTTTTTTCTCTTGAACATTTTGTCGTAATTTCTGCAGGAGTGCTGCATAATATACCCCGTTGACTGTGGTGTTGCGCTCTTTAAAGTCTATGAGAAGAATGCCTTCACAATCCCAAAAAATCGTAGCCATCCCTTTTTAGTCTACTGACAGACCCTTAACTTTCGTGAGGATGCTTCTCCTTTTCGCCTCCATTCCATAGACTCCCTTTAGGACAAAAAAATATATAAAAGAACCATAGTTCCATCCCCTGTGACAACTGTCTTCAACACGTCCACAGGGTTTTCTCCGCAAAGCTCCAAAAAGGATCGAACACATTCAACACGACGCTGACGCTGAGCTACTGAGAGATGTTTAGAGACCTGCCTTGCACTAACTCTATTCATCTCTAAATCATCATGGAGGATTTGGCGAACAGTTATATTTGAAAGATCCGCCATTTTTTATAATTATTTCGCTTTCAAACGTCGATCGCGTAATAAGAGATGCTCAACAAGGGCAATCTTGTTGTCCGTCACCACTTCCACAGCCTTTCCTGTTTTGCGGCATCTTCCAAGAATTCTTGTCCCACCGTTTTAACCAATCTTTTACCAGGGAATAACACGCCATAAGACGTCATAATAATACTTAATCTTAAAAATAAAATAAATAAAACATTCTAGAAGTCATGTAATGCAAGTATTTTTAATACATTAAAGACATTTTACAGCCAGTTCTGCATTTTTGCCCTGCAAGTTCTTTTATGCTACCCGACGCGATGCTGCAGATGGTTTTTTCTGCCTTTTAGTAAATGGTCTCTGGGTGTGATGTTGGCGGTAGCTTTTACAGGTGAGTCCCTTATCGCATAACCTCTGTATGTGTCCAGCCTGGCGGCGACGGGATGTTGACAACTTCCAGGTGTTTCAAAACTTGGGCAAATTAATACAATCGAAATGCGGCTTTCGGGGACGCAATTAATATGCGCGCTCGGGTCTCGGACGGCGGACGGGACGGTGGCCGTGATTTCGTTCAACGGATTACAGGAAAGTTAGTTTACAAATTCCGCGGTTTCGGCCTTTAACTAACAGCGGTTTGCTTACACGGGATGCGGGGGGCATTAATTACGGAGCCGCGGTCTCGGCCTAAAAATTAATGGCGGTGGACGGGTTTGATAAGAACCTCCAGGTTATCGGTATGTTCTCACGGGCTGACAGTAACCATACCAGCACCGTAAGAACCTTTTAGCCGATTTCTTCTTCGCTAAGACAGTAACCTGCACAGGGCAAAAGAGTAATCGTTTCAAGTGGATTGGGAGAAGGCTTAGGGGACAACCCCAGGATGGAATCTGTTTTGGGAGCTGCAATGTGCTCCTTTTTATATGTTCAGCGCAGCGGCTAATGGTCCGGGCTATCGCTTCTTGGCACGGCATCGAGATGCAAACGTTTGATAAGGCGGCGAATTAAATTCCAAATACGTTTCAAGTATCTTTAGAATTTAAATTCATAAGCGAAACGTTACAATACCAGTTGCTGGACCCTTTATAAATTTAAATAATAAATGTGCTGTGCCAACAAACCCTGAACGATTATCAAGAACTATCTATCAGAAATGTGTGCGAGAATTTGCAACAAGGATTATATTTATTCACTTTAGAGTTCCACATTGGTCTTTTAGTAACTTCAATCAGTGCCGTCTTTTATATGATTGAGGCCCCGGGCCCAAGGTAATGAAGGGGCCCTTCTAGAAAAGAAGTAACTCAATACAATACAATATATATTTTTAAAATGCCTTCTTTTATTTTTATACAACTAAATACTGAAACGAAATTAAAATTTTAATTAAATGAATATAAACACAATAGAACATAAGAAACCTAAAAATTAACAAATAGAACATAATTATTGCTACACACTAATAAAAGATTTTTTTCTCGATTTGGTATGAGCGAAGTCCTGTGTTATATCTTCAAAATTTAAATTCACCAATATGTCGCTTTCTATGCACATTAATGATAAAGAGTTTAGCCTAGTACTGCGAAGTTCGTTTTTTATCGTTTAACTTATAAATGTTTGCCTATCTACCTGTCTACCTGTCTACCTATCTACCTGTCTACCGGTCTGGAAGTGTAGGAGCTACTAAGTAGCCAAAATGTAAGCAAGGGGCTGGACTACGATAATATTCCAGCTATATTTGTTAAAAACTGCTCGATATCATTATCTGAGCCGTTAACTATTATGCGATTTCAACTTGCGCAACATAAATTGGGTTAAGAATGGCAATGAGCGTGGCCTCCAACTAGCTTCAACGTACGGACGGGCACCAATTGAGCACTTTATTACCCCAGGTAAAAATGTATACCGTTGCCGAACCCACCAATTGAGCACCAAGGACCAAACGAAGACCGACCAATTGAGCACTTTAGATTAGCCAATTGCGCACTGTATTACTAGTTTGTTCATTAACAAACTAACAAGTTATCAGGTGCTGAATTAATGCAAACAGTTATCTTTCTCAGCCAAATAAAAATCAAAAAATCATAGTAGGTATTTTGTTATAAAAAAAATGTATTATAAATAATTATGTTAGTGTATATTCAGACAAATCATAATTTATATTATTTCATTTATCGCAATAATAAATGAGTTTCGGAGAAAAATATGATTTTGATGATGAGCTTTCCCAATAATAAACGAGTTACAAATGTGTTTTCAATAATATCGTTAAAATTTGATTTATGTGCTAATAATAATTATACATTGAAATACAGAGATTAACATTACAAACTGGACACAGGTCAAAGTGCTGAATTCGCCTGTCTCAAAGGGTCGCTTGATTATAATGCTATTAATGGTAAATTACTGTCTTACGACTGGAATGTTGAATTGAAATCGCTTAGCACTGAGAACTGTAATTTTTTTTTATCTAATTATGAAATGTGTTATTTCAAAACATGTACCCATGTTTAATAAGCAATCAGATTGTTTTCCTCTTTGGTTTTCAAGCGATCTAATTAAGCTGATGAAGGAAAAATCTCTATCAAAAATATAAAAGATATAAATTTCCTGTTGACTATAATAGCTTCAATCGAATCTAAAATCTGTTCTAATACCAAAAGCTTTGGGCCTGGCCAACGTAGTACATTTATACGTTTATTAATTTTTATTAATGATTTATAATTATGTATAGTTATCAAATGAATACACAACTTTAATTTTTATTTTTTTACAAAATTAAATAATGAATTACATAATTATTAGTTGATCAATGCTCCTGTCGGGGGCCCCAAAAAATTGGGGGCCCCGGGTCCGGGCCCGTTGGGCCCGTGCCTAAAGACTGCACTGACTTCAATAATCTTAAGTTGCTGGCAATTTTTATAGTAGATGGAAAGTCGAACTTGTTGTTGCTCTGCAATTCCATAGAAAGTTTGGTGGTGGTATGTGGATGATGTTTTTGCAATTTGACCTTATAGTATTGATGAAGTAAACATATTTCTTAAATATATTAACAGTAAAGAAACTTCTATCAAATTCGCATTACAAACAGAGCAACCCAAACAGTTACCTTTTCTTGATACACAAATCACACGCACAATAAATACTTTTGAAACATCAGTGTACCGCAAGAAAACCAATACCAATAGGTACTTACATTTTACTCACAATCGGTTTTTGTCATTATTGATTTGATTAGGTAAGTTTCAAATAATACGAATTTTCATCGCAGTTTAATAAGTCTCTTTACAAAGGAAACTGCGGCGCTGTTGCTAGGTAAGATGGCAAGTTCATTGAAATTGACGTTTAGCTAGGCGGGAAAATTTTTCCCGGCTAGCTGAAAAATAAAGTAAACAATGACTCGTTTTCCTACTGTTTTGAAGGTTAGAACCCTACCTATCATTATATGTGGGTAAAAGACTATTACAACACCTGCCTTTACGTTTTCATGATGATTAAAATAGTATACATGCCACGGTGAAAAGTTTCATTCCTGTCTCGAGATAAAGTTAACCTCGACTCTACGCGTCTCGGTTAACTACTTAATCTCCCGACAGTAATGAAACACTTTCCACCTCTGTATGTAACATACTATTATATGATACGTGCGGGAACAAGAATTTTGGGAACGCGTAGCGCGGTTTGCGCCCGAGCGCGCGTAGCACACGAGAGTCGCATGCGTTACAAGTTCCCATAACTTGTTCCCGCACAAGACATGTATGCTATTTTTTGCACAACTGCTAAAAGTAAATCATATTTCTGTATTTTTCGTAAAATAGTTTGAACATTTATTATGTCGGTAATGTAGGTATCTAGCTAAGTAGTTGTCGGTTTTAAACACGGTGTAAGAGATATAGGTGAGACGACTCCAAATGAAGATTCTGATGGCTAATTTTTGTTCTAGTTTCCGGCGGATCCAACAGGTGGCGAATGAGTAGAGTGGTAAAAGGTCATTTTGATGTTTTGTAACATTTTATTAATATTTTGTGTTATAAGTTGTGACACTGGTTCAATATTGTGTATTGGTAAAAAAGTATGTGTTTTAGTGCCGTCAAATACCAAAATTCAAAAGAAGCAGCAATAAAAAGAGTTGTTTGTATTAACCTAGAAACCACTATCTGGACTATAATAAGGAAGCAACTCTTAAATTGAGAAAATATTACTGGTTGTTATGCTAAACTATCTCTTGCCAACAAGTTGCGTGTCTATAAATCTGCTGAAACCAACATAGAGCTACGATATCCAGTTGTGGAGTACTTCGTATCGCATCCAGCAAATGTTGAAATCTTTGAACAAGGGAGACAGTTTAGTGCAGTGCGAAATGTCTTCAGGGATTAGAAATACATCCTAATCCATGTGCAGTCGAGCTGAATAGACGTGCTAGCGCAGTGTGCGGACACTTATTTGTGCGGCAGTTTTAGTATAGTTAAAGGTGGGCTCTTCCTACTATTACTGTGATGTTCTACTACAGAATTGCTGTAAATTCTATAAAATTGGGTGGCGATTATAAACTGCCAGGCGGTGGCAAAGGTCAGCCAGCTTCCAACAAAGAGTAGTCCGACCAATATGATGTGGCTCAACGTATTGTTAAGAAGGTTCTGTTTTCTGGATATTTTATGGCCAATTTGATGGAAAAGTTTAAGCAACAGTTCTGAACACGACCAGCGTATTACTACTTTAGAAGCAACTACTGCTTCTCAAAACACAACTAGAACACACGATTTTAAAATAGATTCCCTTGAACAATATTTAAGACGTGATAATCTGCGTATTCTAGGGATCCGCTTCCAATCTTCCAATCCAAGTTCCCAAGGACGCAATTGAAAGAGGTCATAGATTGAGGAGCAGGAATACAAGTCTGGTCACCCCAGTCATTGTGAATTTCGTTAATTATAACGTCCGACAACAAATTTCCAAACAAAATCCAAATTAAAAAGAACCCGGCTTTCCATAAAAAAGGACCTAACAAAAGCAAGGCAATCATTTCTGCGTTCTGCACAACAAATATATGTTTTTACCAGTGTCTGGTCGTTGTTGGCAAAGTTTTTAAGATTCAATGAGCTGCTGAGTTACCTGCTATTCCACATCAAACTGTGTTTATATTTTTAGCATGCTGCTTGCTGTAATTAAGTTACGGGTCCAAGTATCTTTAATTTAATTTCTTATTGCAATTGCACATTAAATTAGTTGCCTAATTATATCTCATATTTATGTTTTATTAAATCAGGAATCTATTGATCATGAATGACATCGCTTCTAATTTTCAGTGCGCGCACCTGAATGCAAGATGATTAATGCCAAGTTTTTCAAATATTTGCGACCATGTAATTGATACAAATTACGACTCACTGACTGTAAGTGAAACCTGGTTAACGTCTAATATATCTTCAGATGGGGTGGCATTAGATGCCTACTGCTCTTTGCGTCGTGATCATACAACGAAGAGAGATGGAGTTGGCATATACGTTCAATTATCATTCAAGCATTATGCTATATAAACTGATAATGTTATCGAACAGTTATTGCTAGTGGTAACTGCAGGTAGGCAAAAACTTATTTGGTGTAGTATACAAACCTCTGAAAAATAGTCACTTATAATATCATGAGTAGTCAAAGTTATGTCGAATATGTTTGCTGTGGCATCACGAATGTCCATTGCGCTTAGGTTCGATTAGGACGAGTGCGCTAGCACTTAACTTTGACTAAGAATGGCATTCGAGAGATTATTCAATGAACCAAACTACTTTTTACTTCGACACGAAGTGTACGAAGTATTGAAATTCCCTCATATCGAAAACCATTCTGAGTCAAATATCTCTAAAATTTGTGTCAACCGACTAATGAACCCACTATACCAAATCTCCGTCTTGGCTGTGCGGATCTTTTGGTGAAGACCCCAGCCCACTAGATATCTCCCTCGTATTGGAGGGTGCCTAAACGTGCTGTGCGGGGTATGTATGTTCGTATGTGTACACGATTCCGGTCGCTAGGAATGAGGCAACATCAACTTTTGAGGTATGGTCGTCGGCAAAAAATAATATAGGTATTATACATCAAGGTAGCGAAGCGCAGTATTATAACCTGAGCGCATATTAGATACTGAGCGCGAAGCGCAAAGTATCTAAAGCGCGAAGGTTATAAGACGATTCGCTACCGTGGTGTATATACTATTTTTTGCACTACCAAACTGCTTAATACCTAAATTCCCAACAAATTTCGAAAATATTTTAACTGTCAACCTGACAATACAGCTCTTTAAAACATCAAAATTAAAATAGTCACATTTGGTAACTTAGCAATTTATTAGTTACCACGGTGAAAATTGTTTATTTTACTTTCTCCCCATGGTGGAGAAAAACAACTTAACGACCTTAAGATAGGCCAATAACGGTGCGTTCTGAGACTAGTAGCGCAAAAAAAATTTTTTTTGGGGTTTCTTTCATAAATAACTTGTTTATAATATTTCATTGTATTAGCGAAACGGAGTGATGCTGAGTGTTGAAGTATTCTTGGAAAGCACGAAAGGGCGCTTTTCTTGGGTGGGGGGTACCGTATATTTCAAATTAGTTTTAAGTAAATCTAGCAACAAACTGCGCAATTTCTATAGTAACAGAACACTATACTTGGCGCACCGAACAAATAGAGTAAAGCAGGCAACCCAAATGACATATTACAAAGCTTGCTAGATTATTATTACTATTAAGGGTCACAGATGGCGGTTGTTATAGTTAGAACTGGAGTACCTGTTTAAAAATCAACCCTTTTCAAGAACTCTAATCAAGAACCAATTTACGAGGACACAAGATACACCTGTTAAGAACCAGAGTAGAACTTAGTCCTCGACATAATTTCCTGTGTAATCGCGTAGTGAGTGACTAAAACAAATTACCTGAAGAAGTAACTAATGCCACATCCATAAATCAATTTAAAAATAGATTGGACAATTATTTTGCAAACAATACTACTAACACAAATACAATACAATAAAACAACCAACGATTAACAAACATGATACAACATAATGCAATATAATGCAGTGTGTCCCAAAAAGTTTTATACAAATGGAGAAAAAGTTTATCTTACATTTCACAAAAAAAATTCTTGATAAAAAGCTCTGCATGACTTGTAGATCCATAATTAAGTACAAAATTTTTAAAACATTGGCTGAAATACAGGGAAAATCAAAATTATAATTTGGAATGAGAGTAAAATACGTTCAAACTGTAGTGGAGAGCAAAATGTTCATTTAAATTGTTATTAAGTAGCAAAAAATTATAAGATTATTTCAATACATACGTCAGCAATTGTTAGATTAATGCGCAGTACGAAACATCGAAAGATCCCGTTTATAATAAGCTGTTGATTTTGTGTTACTCGTCCTTATTAAACACGTTCTGGAAAGAGTGCTTTGGAATATCTAATAAATGTCAACAAACGTCAAATGCTACTTAATAACAATTTCAATGAACATTTTGCTCTCCACTACAGTTTGAACGCGTTCTCGAGAAATACTCGGATATACAGAATGCACTAGGGATATAACTACTGAATATTTTTGCAGTGGTATCACTACTCATGTCCATTGCGCTTAGGATTACGACTCGTGCTAGCGCACTCGTCCTAGTCGAACCTCAGCGCAATGGACATTCGTGATACCACAGCAAAAATATTCGACATAACTTTGACCACTCATGGTATTATAAGTGATTATTCTAACAGTTTTTCAAACTAAATTGTCTTCAACACAACCATCTTCTTGTTCAGATGATAGACTAGAACCTGATTCACCGCTGTCGTCTAGTGTAATAATTATTTCTTCTGTCATGCATAATGTATTCTCACTCCTTTTTGTGGACGCTGCACATACATTCTTCCATCCTTGCACACTCACATTTCTGAATTTATTCTCTGCTAAAGTTTTGACGTCGTCTAATTTGAATGTTGTTATTTGCAGCAACATAGTTCTTTACTGTTTTTCCCAATCGGGTGTAGTTTTGGATGGCAAGGGGATACTCGTAGGACTACTTTGACTAAGGGCCGCGCGCACATACGGGTATTTAGCGGATCTAGCAGGCCATAAGTCGATTTGGTAAAACTCGCTCCAGCTGGAAATGAATTGCTACCTGGCAAAGTTGAATAGTCAGAGGACCATAAGCTACCCTTCCTTTGCATTCCCCCGTCCCAGGCGGTGCGACCGACCAATCGGAAGTAGAGCGTTTCTTTAAGTGCACGTATATTGTCTAGCATTTTTGCGTGAGCATAATTTCGACGGTGGTATCTTTTTTGCAGTTTCGTTTTGAAAGTGAATAGTTATGGATTGTGATGAAGCGGGTAAGTGTGCATGTATTTAAAGCATTCTTTTGTTTTTGTTATCTTTTTAACTTAGTTAAAGATTATTAGAAGAAAGCATTTTTTTTTCAAGTTTTCAAGCCAATTTTAACAAACTCGAAAGTATTTGTTGTACTTCAGGGTGCGTCCCGGCAATTATTTTTACTGAGATATAAAGGTAACGGTTTCTACTAATCAATTTTGCAAGAAACAACCGCGGAATGCCGCGACTTTTCCAAATTTAGGTCTATTAATAAATAGCATAGTAAAAAGAAAGAAATGTTTAGCTACATGTTAATTTTTTATTTTATTTCTTAAATTTTATTCTAGGGTCATCAGGGGTCAAAATAATGACTCGAGGAGAATTATTTAACAAAATGCAGCAACAAAATTTACCTAACATTAACAAAAAATTGGAGTTTATCGAAAACTTCCTGCTGAACTATGACGATTACTCGAAGGAACATAAGAATTGAAGCATACATTTTCATACTTCAAGTCAAAATTCAAAGGAAGGTGGACAGCAGCACAAAAAAAAGAAGACATGTTCCTTAAAAAAACCATGATTGGTTACAGGGGACATTCGAGATCCCAAAAATAATAAAGAGGTCGGGACGACCACCGAAGAGATTTGAAACATCGAGTGACAGAAGTAAGAGAAGAAAAACAGAAGATCTACGAAGAAATACAGATGTGCAAAAGTTAACTTATGCTACCCAGATCAAGTTGCAAACCGCAGGAAAGAGAGATGCTTCCAAAGTACTCAAAGATATTATGAGTACTCCAAAGCGAGCTAGAAAATACAAGAGTGCCTACTCGAGTAGTGTACAAGAAAATAAAGAACAACTCTCACCTTTGCGCGCACTGGCAATGTTTGTAGAAGCTGATCTTTCTAGAAGGCAGTATGAGATCATCAGGAGCACTAATAAGAAGTTCTATCCATGCTACAGTTTGCTACAAAAGTCAAAAATGGATTGCTACCCGAACAGGGAATCTTATCAAGTGACTGCTACTGGTGCTGAAATTAAATTACAAAATTTAATAGACCATACCGTCTTACGATTGATGTTATATTTAAGAGAAGTTGTTCAATCTTTAACCGAAGAAGAGAGTAACACACTGGTTTTAATCTGCAAGTGGGGTTGTGACGGCTCACAACAATCACAATTCAAGCAAAAATTTCAAAATGATTGTGATTCCGACGCAAACATATTTCAAAGTTCGTTTGTACCACTACAATTAATTTGTAGCAGCAATAAAAAAATAATATGGCAGAACCCAACACCTTCTTCACCACGGTACTGTCGCCCTATTAGAATTAGATTTGTTAAAGAAACTGTCGACATTACTAAGGAAGAAATATCCTATATAGAAAACTCTGCAACTGTTTTACAAGGCACAAAGGTGACATTGGCAGATAAAAAAATTTATGTTAAACATACCATGATGCTTACCATGATTGACGGAAAAGTGTGTAACGCTGCAACGCAAACAACATCCACAATGAGATGTTACATTTGTGGCGCAACATCTAAAGAGTTTAATAATCTTTCAATCAGTAGAGATATTAAAGCAGACACGCTGAAATTCGGATTATCGGTTTTACATGCCAGGATTCGTATATTCGAAAGTTTATTACACCTGTCCTATAAACTTCCAGTTACAATATGGCGCCTGCAGTCAGACAGTGAAAAAGAAATTGTCAAGCAAAGAAAATTGAGAATTCAAGAAGCTTTTAGAAAGAACATGGGTCTAATTGTTGACGTACCAAAGCCTGGCTTTGGTAATACTAATGATGGTAATACTAACCGAAGATTTTTCATAGATCCAGATATCGCAGCGGAAATAACAGGTATTGATTCCCACCTCATATATCGTTTCAAGGTGATATTAGAAACGATATCTTCCGGACATAAAGTTCACATAGAAAAATTTTTAGAATATGCTATGGAAACTGCGAAACTCTATGTTCAATTATATCCGTGGTGTCCGATGACGCCTACAGTGCATAAAATTTTGATTCATGGAGCCACTGTTATTGAAAATGCCCTGCTGCCTATTGGCCAGCTTTCAGAAGAGGCTGCTGAGGCACGAAATAAACATTTTCGTCAATATCGTCAAAACTTTGCGAGAAAGTTCTCAAGAGAAGCTTGCAATTTAGACGTATTCAATAGACTACTGCTCAGCTCTGATCCTCTTCTATCTGGTATGAGGCCAACACCAAAAAAGAAGACGAAGCCATTTTTAAAGGAAACCTTGGAAATGCTACTTCCAGCTGAACCCATATACCTGAACCCATCAGCTGAACCTCAGCCTTCGGATGAAGCGGAAGAGTCTTCGGATGAAACTGAAGTGTCATCTGATGAAGAACCGTGGCATTCATCATCTTCCGCGTGATGTTTTTATATGTGACCGCACCATATGGGAAATTTTGTAATAAGGGGTTAAGGAAAAACTTGCTGCAGAAAATTTATGCATGTGCTGAAACTACAGTAGCAGTAAAAAAATTCAAAATATAAAGGGGAGGTCCAAAAATCTGAATTTTGCTCAAGAATAAAGTATCCTTATTTCTCAGAATAAAGAACAAAATTATCTGAGATAGTTCTTTGGAATGAAAATATATGGCCAAATACAAAATCACAGCCACCTCAGATAAAAATTTGAATTTTATCACTTTTGCTTACCGCTAGATCGCTTAACAAAACTATGCAGAAAGGTGGCTTTAGGAATATTTTTTGGTTCGTTCTTTATCCAAAACAAACTATTTTGTAAACACAGTTTAAAGTTTTAGTATATTTGATAAATAAATGGTTTGACAGCATAATTTTTGTGTTTTTCTTCACAAAATGGATTTTTAATAACTCATAACACTATTCCATAGTTATAAAACACGAATTATACCTACTAAACGAAATAAATAATTTTGGCCAGCTAGAGAGGCTAAATACCCGTATGTGGGCCGGTTGCAGAAAGCAATGTTAAGTCTGGTGTTAGCTAACGCGACGTCAAAGTGAACAAAAACGAATCAAATCTCAAATGCTTATGGTAACTAATACATTAGTAAACAAAATTTGATGCGATTTTGTTCACTTTGACGTGACGTTAGCTAACACCAGACTTAACATTGCTTTCTGCAACCGGCCCTTAGAATGGCATTCGAGGGACTATTCAATGAACCAAACTACCTTTTCAAATTAGTTTTCAATAAATCTAGCAACAAACTACGCAATTTCTATGGTAACAGAACACTAATATTGACTTTTTCTAATAAAAATCACATTTATTTAAAATAGTCACTTGAATACCTTCTAGGAAGATATACCCGCTGATATTTTTTTGATTGGTTAAGAAACGTCAAAATTCTGGATTTTCATTGGTCACTTTTTGACAGATGACAGGTGAATTGAATAGTCTATATTGTATTATTTTACCATTTATTTGTTTAGTTGGCTGCAATGTTTTGTATTGTATTTTATGTATTTATCATTTCTTTAGATATAAACAAAATTTCAAAAACTAGAAAGTCATCAGATTTTTAAAATTATTGTAAAGTTTTCATATTTTGTAAATCTAAATAAAATATGTTTAATTTTAAACATCATAAAAGTGACAACACATATGTGACTTGATTCACAAAGTAAAAGCTTTGATAATAATTATAATCAACAGTAATATCCCAAGTGCATTAAAATAGTTGATTAAATTTTGACGTTGTCTGAATGTTTTGCTAAGAAATATGTTAAGTAAATTTGCTGCTCAATAAGAATTTTGGGGCGGAAAATTTACGAGATATATTTCTTCAGGGCAAAACATTTTAACAGAAAATCGTCAAAATTTATTCAGGCTAGTTTATATGCACACGGGATGTTCGGCGTGATTATTTCCTGAATAAATAGATAAAATTCAGTTGATGAAGCACCTTTAATAATCATTAAAATTATGCACAAGTGATTAAATGTTGACACATATTTAACCGCGGTTAAATTTTGACGTTTGAAATAATTATTACACTAGACGACAGCGGTGAATCAGGTTCTAGTCTATTATCTGAACAAGAAGATGGTTGTGTTGAAGACAATTTAGTTTGCAAACTGTTAGAATAATCACTTATAATACCATGAGTAGTCAAAGTTATGTCGAATATTTTTGCTGTGGTATCACGAATGTCCATTGCGCTGAGGTTCGACTAGGACGAGTGCGCTAGCACGAGTCCTAATCCTAAGCGCAATGGACATGAGTAGTGATACCACCGCAAAAATATTCTACTTAACTTTGACTAAGAATGGCATTCGAGGGACTATTCAATGAACCAAACTACCTTTTCAAATTAGTTTTCAATAAATCTAGCAACAAACTACGCAATTTCTATGGTAACAGTACACTAGTATTGACTTTGTCTAATAAAAATCACATTTATTTAAAATAGTCACTTGAATAGCTTCTAGGAAGATATACCCGCTGATATTTTTTTTGATTGGTTAAGAAACGTCAAAATTCTGGATTTTCATTGGTCACTTTTTGACAGATGACAGGTGAATTGAATAGTCTATATTGTATTATTTTACCATTTATTTGTTTAGTTGGCTGTAATGTTTTGTATTGTATTTTATGTATTTATCATTTCTTTAGATATAAAAAAAAAATCAAAAACTAGAAAGTCATCAGATTTTTAAAATTATTGTAAAGTTTTTATATTTTGTAAATCTAGATAAAATATGTTTAATTTTAAACATCATAAAAGTGACAACGTATGTAACTTGATTCACAAAGTAAAAGCTTTTATAATAATTATAATCAACAGTAATATCCCAAAGTGCATTAAAATAGTTGATTAAATTTTGACGTTGTCTGTCTGTATGTTTTGCTAAGAAATATGTTAAGTAAATTTGCATCTCAATAAGAATTTTGGGGCGGAAAATTTACTACATATATTTCTTCAGAGCAAAACGTTTTGACAGAAAATCGTCAAAATTTATTCAGGCTAGTTTATATGCACACGGGATGTTCGGCGTGATTATTTTCTGAATAAATAGATAAAATTCAGTTGGTGAAGCACCTTTAATAATCATGTTAAAATTATGCACAAGTGATTAAATGTTGACACATATTTAACCGCGGTTAAATTTTGACGTTTGAATTTTTGTCATTACTAAACTGACAGAAACCATAGTGATTAAGCATTATTATGGGTATGAAGGAAATAATCATAGGTAAATGTAGTACTTTATCTGATTAGGCATATAAAATTGCCACTGCTGCTACTTTATCTGCCTAATCATATAAAATAACGATCAAACATTTCAACAGTTGAAGGAGCAAAACCATCAGTTTCTCGGAAACATCTTTCAATAGCAGCAAATATCTGGTAGTTTGGTAGAGGCCTATTTCGAAATCTTTCTCTGTATACTCTCACTGACTCCCGACCATTTCCTTGACAATAACCATAAACTAATACTAAGTCAGTCATTTCAGTGCGTATAAGTGTAAGGTACAGCCATTGCAAAACATGTAACATTTTGAAATTAAACGATAAAGGTTGGTCAAATTGAATTGTTTGACAATACTCTTCTGTAACTAATGACGATGCCAGGGCCATAACTAGGTATAGGCCGAGTAGGCCTCTGCCTACAGGCGCAAGCGGCAAAGGGCGCCAAAATTGCACTGAAAAAAATAATTTCTTTCGCACAAATAAAAAAACAAACATTTTTGAAACATTGTACATAGAAAATTACAAAAGAAAATGTTCACAACGCCTTTAATAATACAGAAAGAACGCTGCAAGAAAAACATATTTTGCTGAATTAAATTATGGTTGAAGTCTTCAAAATTATCTACAAAATAGGTAAAAATGCCTTAATGTTGCTAATAATACTGAGACACTTAGCAATGCAAATTACATGAATTTGGAAATTAAGAAAAACGTTGCAGCCAGTGGGGTGCAGTAGTGTTCCGATTTTTGGAAAAAATGCGATACCGATGAAATGGCGACGCAGAGACGCAGGTACACCACATATTGCGATGACTGCCTTGTTATTTTGAATGGGACAGTCTGAATAAATTAAAATTCAACTTTTCCCCGAAGTTGGGCGACATAAATTTGCAAAGGAACCCCTATCTGGTGCCTGTTTGTAAGTATTTATTTATTTTAATATAAAAACAATATAAGTTAAAATTACGTGGCAAAAATCCTAGTACACACAATTCTTGGTTTATATTTTTATACTGTGCTCAACCTTCGCCTGTCAGTAAATTAAGGCTGGTTAAAATGAACTGTAATAATTAACTGCACAAATAAAATGGTTGAATGCCCCTCTTTCTATTTCATTTAACTGCAATACCAATTACGCTAGCTCTCAGCAAACACAAAACTTCTTATCTCATGGGTTGGGTTCATAAACGGACTATATTCTCAAATTTTAGGTTATTTGTCACAACGTAGCTCGTTATTAGTAGATAAAATTCACAATCTCGTAAATTGACAGATTAACACAAAATGGTTTTTGCGTACAGCGTGAAATTGAACGTTTAAAATCGTGAAATACAGTGAAAATGCGTCAGGTATATTATTTGAATATTCCCGCTTGACAGCTATTAAAACATCGCCTTCATTGTTTCTCAAGATGACGTAAAACTCGCCTTGAATGTTATTCTCAGGATGATGTAGAATGCACGCCGATCTTTCATTTGTTTTTGAAGCTCGATTCTAGCCGCTTTCGCCAAAACCTGGTGACGCCGTTCGATTTTCGAAAACTACGAAGTAATTGGACTTTTGGAAAAACGCTAGGACTCTTCGGCAAGGTTTGATTTAAATCGTTTTCCCGAACGCTGACACTCAAAGTTTAGATCTATCCTACCTCGTGAATTTCGCTTCGTTGCTGGCTTCGGAGCTGGTCGTAGTGACGCTACTGGAATATCTCAGGTTGTAGCTGCTTCCCTGCCCGCCAATGTTGATTCGGACGTTCTTGCAGACTCGACTGATGTCCTGGACTGCTAACCTCTGGCTTCCGATGGTAATTTCCGTCGCAGTCGAAGATCATTTTCAGTTGGACGGCTCCCGAATCCTCGAAGACGAGATTTGTAAAAATGTAAATTTTTCGTTGCAGAAACTGCTGCAAACGTTAGCACAGGTACACTACCACATTGGCAATCAAATGGACCACTTTTTATATTATAAAATGCTCATTTGTTATTATAAAACATTAATTAAATGTGGACCACAAATTCGACAACCTTTCAAATTAATTTTATTCAATTGCTTTTTTTGTTAATGACAAAAAAGCATCATGTTGCTAAGATATGGTGTTATTCTACTACTATTAATTGGAAATTAGGTTTGATAATATTTACCACAAATGGAATAAAGTTTGATTACATAACTTACAATCTATTTTCTTAATCTAAAATATTGCTTTTTGCTTATAACTAATATTGTTCTATGACGTCGCACTCACAAACGTTTTTAATTTCACTGCTCTGCTTTTGCACTATGTTTTTAATTATTAAAGCACTGATTTTTGAGTTCCGCATTTTTCACGTCGCTTGCTCCTTTTCTGTTGCCTCCATTCAGGAATTGTTCTTTGCAATTTTCTAGATTTTACTTCATCTTGCTTTACCCTTCAGCTTGCTCACAATTTTCACAATCGTTTGCTTTTATTGATAACTACGCTCCTTTTATGCACGTAACAACCTTTTTGTGTCAATTACTTTCGTTTGGTCAGGCTTTACATGTGTACAAACCTATCATTTTAATTATATTACTTTATTCACAAGCCAAATTCAAACCCTCTGAAATATGCTTTGTCTTTGCGGGCCTTTATCCGACTAATTACTGTTTCTCGCATCTCATTATCAATGCATTTAATATTTTTATTTTCGTTTAAAATTGCAATTATATAAAATATCCTAACTCTGTGCTTGGTTGAATATTTTGTACTGCAAACAGAGCCAAGTTGTGGGCTTAATACCATTTCAATATATACGGATTTGTAAAATGTTCAACTGACTACATAATACTGTGTACTTTTTTAAATTAGAATTGTGTTTTATTATTTGTTTTTTTGTTCCTATTTTGTTTGTATGGTATTATTTTAACATTTAGTTGTTTATTTTTAAAACTTTTGAATTAAAAATGTTGTATGTTGAACATCCGACGATAAATGTAAAAGTCGTACAGTAACATTAATATTTTTTGTCACAGGTATATTTTTTCGTCCCCCAGTACACTAATACTGAGGGGCGAAAAAATGTTGGTTTGCCTACAATAAAAGTTTGCCTAGTTACGCCCCTGGACGATGCCTATCATTGTTAACTCGTTGCTACGTAAACTTTTATTGTTGTTGACCCTTAAACACGGTCCAATTTTTCTGAACCAGTTCTAAGCCTGGATAATGTGGGAAGGAAGACAATAAGTTTCAGTTCGCAATAAAACATTTAAATTCAATTATCTTAGAAACGATGGCTCGAAGCAACACCTATCAAGTATACCTTTTTTGGACAAAAAATGCTTAGCGAATAAGAATTTATTGTTAGAAATTTAATACACCGAGGCACAAAAAAGTTATAAAGCTTTAGATGTATGCAAAATACTGCTGGTGGCGTCCTCTGCAATGTACACCAAAACTGTGATCAGATCTGGTTTCTCATCCCAAAAAGCCATTAATACCAAATTTCGTGAAAATTCTGCTATTAAGATAAAATTTTTAAAAAATTATAATAACTGACACCCTGTATTTTGGAAACCATCAACTTTTGAACTAAGGTAAGTTGGACTAGATCGTCATAATTTAGTCTCAGGAATATGTGCTTGCGTTTTGTACGGGAGTTTTAGCGATACCCTGTAAAGAGGTACTATTGACATACTTACTTGATAATAGTATATTATACATCAAGGTAGCGAAGCGCAGTATTATAACCTGAGCGCATATTAGATACTGAGCACGCAGCGCGAAGTATCTAAAACGCGAAGGTTATAAGACGATTCGCTACCGTGGTATATATACTATTTTTTGCACTATCAAGCGGCTTAATATCTAAATTCCCAACAAATTTCGAAAATATTTTAACTGTCAACCTGACAATACAGCTCTTCAAAACGTCAACATTAAAATAGTCATATTTGGTAACTTAGCAATTTATTAGTTACCACGGTGAAAATTGTTTATTTTACTTTCTCTCCCTTGGTGGAGAAAATCAACTTCACGACCTAAAGATAGGCCAATAACGGTGCGTTCTGAGACTAGTAGTGCAAAATAGTATATTATACATCAAGGTAGCGAAGCGCAGTATTATAACCTGAGCGCATATTAGATACTGAGCGCGCAGCGCGAAGTATCTAAAGCGCGAAGGTTATAAGACGATTCGCTACCGTGGTGTATATACTATTTTTTGCACTACCAAACGGCTTAATACCTACATTCCCAACAAATTTCGAAAATATTTTAACTGTCAACCTGACAATACAGCTCTTTAAAACGTCAAAATTAAAATAGTCATATTTGGTAACTTAGCAATTTATTAGTTACCACGGTGAAAATTGTTTATTTTACTTTCTCTCCCTTGGTGGAGAAAATCAACTTCACGACCTAAAAATAGGCCAATAAGGATGCGTTCTGAGACTAGTAGTGCAAAATAGTATATTATACATCAAGGTAGCGAAGCGAAGTATTATATCCTGAGCGCATATTAGATACTGAGCGCGAAGCGCGAAGTATCTAAAGCGCGAAGGTTATAAGACGATTCGCTACCGTTTTATATATACTATTTTTTGCACTACCAAACGGCTTAATACCTAAATTCCCAACAAATTTCGAAAATATTTTAACTGTCAACCTGACAATACAGCTCTTTAAAAACGTCAAAATTAAAATAGTCATATTTGGTAACTTAGCAATTTATTAGTTACCACGGTGAAAATTGTTTATTTTACTTTCTCTCCCTTGGTGAAGAAAATCAACTTCACGACCTAATAATAGGCCAATAACGATGCGTTCTGAGACTAGTAGTGCAAAAAAAAATCTGGTGTGATACACTCACACAACTTCCTTTTACAGTGATCTTATAATTAGTCAAAAATTTCATTTTTAATTTTTAACCATTTGTTAAAAATTTTCAAAAATTACAAATTCTACAAAAACGGTACAAAATCGAGTGTTAGTTGAAGAGACAAATTTTCTCTAGAATTTTAAGGTGAATTCAAAAATGTAATAATATACCGGGTGTTTTATTTAAAATAGGAGTTAATAAAAAAAATAGAAAAAAAAACAAAAGAAACCCACTTTAGAAGTATTCAACTGGAAAATCACCTATCTCACATCAATACACATTAAAAATGTAAGAAAAATGTAAAATTAAAAAAAAATCGTTTAAGCCGTTGTTGAAAAAATCGAAAAAAACTGAAAAATTACAAGAGTAAACACCTACTTTCGGTTATGCGATTTTCTTCAAAAGCTTGCTGTCTCATCTACATAGTACACAAAACTTATATATGAAGTTTCAATGCCATACCTCTTTTCGTTTTTGAGATATTCTGTTCACAGACACACACACAGACAGACAGACAGACACACAGACCAATGAAAAAAAAATATGTTTTTTGGGATCAGGGGACTCTAAAACGTGAAGATCTGTTGAAAACTCAATTTCGAATTTTTGGGGTGAATCCAATACTTCCTTTATAGTAGTAAAAGGAAGTAATTATATCACAGTTAGGGCCGGTTGCAGAAAGCAATGTTAAGTCTGGTGTTAGCTAACGTCGCGTCAGAGTGAACAAAATCGCATCAAATTTTGTTTACTAATGTATTAGTTACCATAAGCATTTGAGATTTGATTCGTTTTTGTTCACTTTGACGTCGCGTTAGCTAACACCATATATCTAATACTTACTATATTGCTCGCGGCTATGAGTGGGAAACTCGCCGATGATGTGAGACGCACAACCAACTCCTTGATGTATACGGTGAGCTGTGCGCAAGCGCGGCGGCGTCGTCCGCCCAATGGGGAAGTGGTCAAGTTTAAAATTCGCTTC
The DNA here is from genome assembly GCA_940337035.1 of Agriotes lineatus. Lineage (NCBI taxonomy): Eukaryota > Metazoa > Arthropoda > Insecta > Coleoptera > Elateridae > Agriotes > Agriotes lineatus. Next base: position 104,772 of record CALNHX010003890.1, on the reverse strand, counting down.
TAAAGGCGGAGTTCGAATTCCCACGCATGCGCACGAGACGCGTTATACTCCAAGTGAGACTATGTCGGCGCCGTAATGTTTTCTGAAGTTTCCAGGCCCTACCAGCAATATATAATTGTATTATATATATGGCTAACACCAGACTTAACGTTGCTTTCTGCAACCGGCCCTTATTGTTTTACACCATAAAACAACTAAAAATTATATTTCTCTTCAGAAGTTTTAATATTAAAAGAATAATAGAATATAGATTGTTCTAACAGTTTGCAAACTAAATTCTTTTCAACACAACCATCTTCTTGTTCAGATGATAGACTAGAACCTGATTCATCGCCGTCGTCTACTGTAATTATTATTTCTTCTGTCATGCATAATGTATTCTCACTCCTTTTTGTGGACGCTGCACATACGAGAACTTTTTACATATCTGCCACATCAACGTCAGATCTCTAGTATCATGCTTTGACAACTTTTCGGAAGCAATAAAAAATCACAACTTTCAATTAATAGCTATATCTGAAACCTGGTTAAATCCAGGTTTTCCATCAAAACTGGTCTATATTCCTGGATATGAAATTATTCGTGCAGATAGAGATTCTAGAGGTGGTGGAGTATGTTGGTACATTCAAACAAATATACGCTATAAAGCTATTAAATTGGACTTCATGACTCTTGAATATTCTGAATAGCTATGGATAACCATAAAAATTGACAATAAAAATATTGCATTTGGAGCACTGTACATACCAAAAAAGTGTTACGGGGGCATCGATGAAGTTGAAACAGCTTTATTGAATATTTCTATGACTGTCGATGATATAGTCATGGTGGGGGATATCAACATAGACCTGCTAAACGTCACGTCAACATACACTCGGCATTTTAATAATTTTACTACTGCTTTTAATCTAAAGCAAATTGTTGACAAGCCAACCAGGATTACCCATCATTCAGCTACATTACTCGATATCATATGTGTCAGTAATAACGCCCAAATAAATAAACATGACTATTCAATTCACCTGCCATCTGTCAAAAAGTGACCAATGAAAATCCAGAATTCTGACGTTTGTTGACCAATCAAAAAAATATCAGTGGATATATCTTCCTAGAAGGTATTCAAGTGACTATTTTAAACAAATGTGATTTTTATTAGAAAAAGTCAATATTAGTGTTCCGTTACTATAGAAATTGCTTAGTTTGTTGCTAGATTTACTGAAAACTAATTTGAAAAAGTAGTTTGGTTCATTAAATAGTCCCTCGAATACCATTCTTAGTCAAAGTTAAGTAGATTATTTTTGCGGTGGTATCACTACTCATGTCCATTGCGCTTGGGATTAGGACTCGTGCTAACGCACTCGTCCTAATCGTACCAAAGCGCAATGGACATTCGTGACACCACCGCAAAAATAGTCGACATAACTTTGACTACTCATGGTATTATAAGTGATAATTTGGATATTTTGGAAACAACAGATCATTTATTAACTTACTGTGTGCTAAATTACATAACAGTAAAGCCTACGCCAAAAACTATAACTTATCGTTGTTTTAAAAATTTTGAAATGGATTCGTTTAATCACGATGCTGCGAACATCGATTGGAAATATTTTGATGCACTTGATAATGTAGATTCAAAAGTTGAGGATTTTAATAAAATAGTTTTTGAAATATTTGATAGACACGCACCCTTAAAGACCACAACACTGCGACATAAATATCGACCATATATAACTGATACATTAAAGCTAATTATCAAAATGAAGAATAAAGCGCACAGAAAGTTTTTAAAATCAAAGCTTGAACGGGATCGCAGATATTACGTAGATTTGAAAAACTATTTGAACACTGCAATAAAAAGCGAGAAAGCGGCTTACATCCAATATCAAATTCGTATACACAAAAACAATCCTCGTGTGCTTTGGAAAAATTTTGCTTCATGGAATGTTCACAATAAACCCCACTTTGAAATGTCTGAAGAAATAAAAAACGTCGACTTAATTAACAACTACATCGTGAATAGTATGCAAAATGTAACTGTAGATGACGCCCTACTTGACTTCTTCAACCTTAATAAGTACACCACTTTAAAGAAACATGACCCACACATACCATCAGTAAGTGAAGACGAAATAGATAAAATTATTTTGGGTCTAAAATCAAATGCAACTGGATGTGACAACATTAATTTAACGATGCTAAAACTAATCTTACCATTTTGTAGGAAGCCTATATCGAATATTATCAATCTCTCACTTGAAAGTGGAACTGTGCCTTTATTATGGAAGAAAGCAATTATTAATCCTCTGCCAAAGGTACCTACAGCAAAAGACTTAAAAGACATTCGACCCATTAACATACTGCCCACTTTATCCAAAGTACTTGAAAAAGTAGTTAATAATTTTTTAACACAGCATATCTCAAACGACTTGCTACCTAACACGCAATCAGGATTCCGGAATAAGTTCAGCACAACTACTGCTATGCTAAAAATAACAACGGATATTGCTCGCAACATGGATAACTCCGAAGTTACCTATTTAGCTCTCCTCGATTACAGTAAGGCTTTCGACGTTATTAACCGAAAATTGTTACTAGCCAAGTTAAAGTACTACGGAATCAGTCCAAGAACTTTACATTGGTTTTGTAATTACCTATCAGACAGGTATCAAACAGTAAAAATAGATAATTGTATGTCACAAGAACTTCAGGTCTTCCATGGTGTTCCGCAAGGGAGTATATTGGGCCCCACTCTTTTTACAATTTTTACTGCAGATCTGCCAGATGTGATGGTAAATCAATGGAATGTCCATCTTTACGCCGATGATACGCAGTTGTATAAATCTTGCGTACCAGGGAAAGTAAATACTCTTATCAGCGAACTTAATATAAACTTGGAGCGTATACTGGATTGGTCAAGAAAAAATGGTCTGCGTTTAAATGCTACTAAAACATCAGTGCTGTGTATTGGTTCGAAATCAGCAGTGAACAAAGCAAGTGCAACTTTAACACAACAGATAATTTTAAGTGGTACTGTTTTAAAAGTTAATTAAAGCGCTCGTGATCTGGGTTTATTAGTTGACCAACACTTGAATTTTGAAAAGCATGTTATCCGAAAACGTAGTGAATGTTACTCAAAACTAAAAGCATTGTGGAAATTTAAATACGTACTACCACAACATGTGAAGTGGAATCTAAGCAATTCACTTATTTTAAGTTATCTTGACTACGGAAGCAGTGTGTATTACAACTTTCTTACCAACAGTATGCAGAACAAGTTACAAATTATACAAAATTGTTGCTTGAGGTTTTCATTTTTAATTCCTTATAGGGACCATGTTACTCCGCACTATATTAGGTTAAATATTCTAAAGATAGAATATAGATTTATGTTATTATTTGGTACAATGCTGTTTAAAATTATAAAATCAAAGTACAATTGACCAATAATAATTTAAGAGGCAACGAGCTATTTTCTATACCAAAGCATTTGACATCGAAATTTGAGGGTTGCTTTGAATACGTAGCTCCTAAGTTAATTAATTCTTTTATATTGGCATTTTCGCAGCCTACTGTTTTTAAATTTCGAAAAGCATTCAGAGCTCAATTGTGCGATCTTCAGAAAGTTCAATAATGCACGCTTTTATTTGCTATTTATCATAATTTATGTATTTTGTTATGGGAAAGGTGAAAAACAGCTGAGCTAATCCTTTTCCATTTGAGCATATGCATTGATTGATGTATATACCTAAATATTTATTTTTTTTTTCATGTTTTTGTTACTTAATTATTATATTGAAACGTCGGTGATTATATTATGCTCAATAAATATTATTATTATTATTATTATTATACATTCTTCCATCCTTGCACACTCACATTTCTGAATTTATTCTCTGCTAAAGTTTTGACGTCGTCTAATTTGAATGTTGTGTTCGGCTCAGTACAAAAATTGTGATACGATGCATTATTGATGATCAAAACGGATCTTTTTCAAGACTCGGCAATAATTTTTCTTTCAGCCACTTGACATAATTTTGATGGGTCATTTCATCGTGGCAATCGCCTTTCTTATAAGTCCTGATTTAAACATCAATACAAAATTTGGTACGAAACCTTTTTACCTTTCGCATGAAGAATAATCGATTGTTGCCCTTTACCAACAGGGGATTTTAAACAGCTGATGGTGCTATCATCCCAACATTTAGAACAGTATGGGAGCTATACAAGTACGTTTCATCAGTGTACACAATATTTCGGCATTCGGTTTTATATTTTCTTAATAATTCAACACGTTTTGCTGGAATTTCTCTCTTCTCTATTAGAACTTGCCTATTGTCGTGACAATTTCTCTATTGAAATCCCATTCTATGTACTAATCGCCTAAAGGAATGTAACTTGTCAGTAAAATTAACACCCCCCTCCCCTTCTTCATTTTGTACGGTTTCGAACACAGCTTTCGCTGTAGATCTCTTTTTATGGATTTGCGCAAAGTTATAAATCACGCTTCGGATTACTTCTTCTTCATATAGATCGACAGGTGTCCTGGGGCTAGGTTTAGTAATTGGTTTTCTTGGAGTAGTAAATTTTCTTCCACCACTTGGTTCAGTATCTTTAACAATTCGCTTAACTGTATTTAGGCCAATACTGGCTGCTTTAGCCACTCATTCGTGCAAACGACTGAAAGAAATTGCAGGAGTCCTACTTGATTCTTCATAAATTTGTAGTCGCTATTATTTCACGTCCTTGACTAAAAATTAGTTTACAAGTCAATATTTTATACTTACATGTAACTGTCAAAACAGCAACCGAAATGCACAAATTAGTCCTTGCAAAAGGTTTATTTTTAAGCTGCAGGCAGGAACTCCAAAGAACTGTTTTTAGAATGTAGTATTGCATCAGGAAACATGTTTTGGTTTCGACGCCGCAGCCAATGGTGAGATTTGGACAAAACCAGGCCACAGGCCTAAATATTTTCAATTACAAGTGCACAAATGTCTAGCTTGCTTTTTAAGTTGGTCGAAATTTATATTTGCAATATAACCTCCAAAAATTATTTAATGACACTTGACACTTTAAATTAGTTCTAACTATAACAACTGTCATCTCTGATTTTTAATAGTAATAGTAATCTAGCAAGCTTTATAATGTGTCAGTTGGGTTGCCTGCTTAACTCTATTTGTTCCCTGGGCCAAGTATAATATTGACTTTTTCTAATAAAAATCACATTTGTTTAAAATATTCACTTGAATACCTTCTAGGAAGATATATCCGCTGATAGTTTTTTGGATTTTCATTGGTCACTTTTTGACAGATGACAGGTGAATTAAACAGTCACTTATAACATCATAAGTAGTCAAAGTTATGTCGACTATTTTTGCGATGGTATCACGAATGTTCATTGCGCTTTGATACGATTAATCCGAAGCGCAATGTACATTAGTAGTGATATCAGTGCAAAAATAAACTACTTAAGTTTGACTGAGAATGGTATTCGACGGACTATTCATCAAACTGAAACCATTTTTACTTCCTTTTACTATAAAGGAAGTATTGGATTCACCCCAAAAATTCGAAATTGAGTTTTCAACGGATCTTCACGTTTTAGAGTCCCCTGATCCCAAAAAACATATTTTTTTTCATTGGTCTGTGTGTCTGTCTGTCTGTCTGTCTGTCTGTCTGTCTGTCTGTGAACAGAATATCTCAAAAACGAAAAGAGGTATGGCATTGAAACTTCATATATAAGTTTTGTGTACTATGTAGATGAGACAGCGAGCTTTTGAAGAAAATCGCATAACCGGAAGTAGGTGTTTACTCTTGTGATTTTTCAGTTTTTTTCGATTTTTTCAAAAACGGCTCTAACGATTTTTTTTAAACTTTACATTTTTATTACATTTTTAATGTGTATTGATGTGAGATAGGTGATTTTCCAGTTGAATACTTCTAAAGTGGGTTTCTTTTGTTTTTTTTTCTATTTTTTTTATTAACTCCTATTTTAAATAAAACACCCGGTATATTATTACATTTTCGAATTCACCTTAAAATTCTAGAGAAAATTTGTCTCTTCAAGTAACGCTCTATTTTGTACCGTTTTTGTAGAATTTGAAATTTTTGAAAATTTTTGAAAAATTTTTAAAAATTAAAAATGAAATTTTTGACTAATTATAAGATCACTGTAAAAGGAAGTTGTGTGAGTGTATCACACCAGATTTTTTAAAATTTGTTTATCCTGAAATTGAGTTGTGTCCTTTTCTTTTAATAAATAAGTGTTGTTGTTAGTATACATATTTAAAGCAGCCCATGACTTATGCAGTCTCTAACAATTGAACAATAAAAGCAAAACAAACTCCACTTGGTTCTAAAAATTGCTCATGACCTAATTATCGCACCAAACGTACTAAAACTAGAGACCCTGTATATTAAGATTAGAGATGGGACATACAAGTGATCAATGCTGATAGGTTGGAACCAATTTCCATGGCCTGCTGAATTGTGTGACAAATGTCAAAGTGACAGCCGGCCATGGAAATTATTAATGTCATTTGACGTTTGTAGTTTTTGCTGTAATTACAAGTGGCATTCTCTTTATTTGATTTTTTATTAGTGCATTCATTCATTCATTATCTTTAGCCTCTTTGACATTTCGGTGTCAAAGATCATTATTGTTAATAAATTTTACTAAAATCACTGGCTGTTCAGCAGTTGGATGTAAGAACCGTTCCAGCAAGAACATTTCTATGTTTAGGTTTCCAAAAAATTATCCTTATAAAAAAGTATGGGTAGAAAGATCTAGTATTACAATCTTGCAGCATGAAAAATCGTACAGATTATGCGAAGAACATTTTACACGAGACCAGTTCTTAACAACAACAGGCAAAACCCCATGTAAAAGACTAAAATATAATGCAGTGCCATCATTATTCCACATAAACATATTCAGATAATGAATATAAAAATTTTGAAAACAAAGTTACGGGTAGTAATTTTCTAGAAAAACTTAGTACTACCCTTCATTTTGACAGCGACATTTTGGAAGTTTTTTAAATTAAAAGACATTATTGCAAATCAAAACAAAGTCATAAAGAACCTCAACAGAAGAATAGTAATTTTGAAAAAAATAAGATACTAGTATTAAATTACATTTGGAAAGAAAAAAAAATCGGCTTTTCAAAACATCTTTGATGATGATCAAATTGAGGCAATGCATCAACAAAAAACAAATACTACACCCTGATCAAATAAAACGGTAGCATCAGCTTTGAGATTAAAGTTTATTTGTGGTTCTAGTTGATATAATACAATTTGTGCTACATTTGTCATGCCCTACAAATTACAACCTTAAATAGAAAATTGCAAGATATCACTTTTGAGAGTGGTATTTTAGAGGATGTGTTTAATTTCCTCAAAATAAAATAAACACTCATATTAATTTGTTGTTATACATATAAAAATGAAATATACCTATACCTTATTTTAATGAAACGTAACTTTAATAACTAATAACTTCTGTAACAACTCATTTTCAGCTTTAATTGCTCGGGTATTTGTTTCCGTTGTTGAATTTCTTTACTTCCAATTATTCTCAATTTTTATTTCATTCTACAATGGCTTTTTGCAACTCTTGCCATTCTTTTGATAAGCTTGCATGACTTGTAGTATTACGAATGCTAATTTTTAGTGTATTTGTACTACGTGATCTACTAAAATGTAAATTTTAAGATTTATAAACTATAATTTTAAGTTTCTATAATAGTTACTCGCTGTTGACATTACTGCCGTTCTTTTTATCAATATCGTCAGCATCATTTGTTGTTCCCAATACAATAGCCTACACTTGGTATATTGTATGTTGTTTTCAAAGTATTTCAGTTCTCTAAAATAGATAATGTTAAACTAAAAATTAATTTGATACGTTTGAAAGAGATACTATTCCTATAAATAGAATTTTTGGCCTTTTCTTCTGTATTGATTTATTAGCAATTTGTCACTTCTTCCACACAGCGTTTTCAACATCGCTTTGGGGAGAATTGCGCATTTCCGCTTTTTCCATACGATAGTCTTTAGAAGTAACAGCATACGCATAGTTAAAAAGGATGCTGAAATGTAAAAGCCCCTTAATCAATCATATCAAATAACTTGCTGACTACTCTAACAACTTTAATTACCTTTTTGTTGCTGCTCTGTTTGATTAACATGGTTAATTACAATATTTTTACAGCGTCAGAGTAATAGCGCATTGGACAAGTTATACCGGGAGTCTATATTTACACAGCTGATTGCAATGTTCTTACATCTTTTGAAATGATTTTGTAACTAACTATACATAAATCCAAACTGAAACAATTTTAAGGTTAGTTTTCGCGCTCATTGAATCCACACTTGACTCGTTCAATCTACTCGACGCCAGGAATAAATTCATCACGTTTGGTTCGTAATTCGAACTACAAACGAACAGAATGCAGTTCACGCAAACCAAAACATTTTCTTGCACTAAGCATCTAAGCAAGTCTGAGTAGCCAAACGAACAAAGCTTTAGAAAGAAACTGTAATTAAATGTGAATAGACAATTTATACCTATCTACAGTCTGTAAAATCCAACTATAAAAATCAGACGCAATTTTTATTGATAATGAATAATTATTTTCGTTATTTGACATTTAGAAATTTGTCGTGTAAAGTAAATGTCAGTTTGGTAATGACATCTTGAAATTTTGTTTGAAAAACAGAAACTGATCAACTTAGCCTTGAAAACTGGTTCCACTTGTCCCATCTCTTATCTTACTTAATATACAGGGTCTCTAACTAAAACAATTGACAACTTTTTTTTTAATGACACCATATGAGTTTCACCAAAGCGCATATAATTAGGTTTCATCAAATATTTGCAAAGTACATTAAAATTTGATTGTTCTTTAATAAAACCTGCAATAAAAATCGCTAAAATGTAAACCTTTATAAATCAGTCCCTCACGCGAGTGTTTAAACATTTTTTCTACAGCCGTGATTTTAAACTGTTTCCAAGGGTCATATGGAGCGTGCTTTATGTTGTCTATAAAACACGCCATTCCATTTAAAGGACGGAGTACTTTAAGAGTTTATAAAACCCTTGGAACCAGTTTAAAATCACGGCTGTAGAAAAAATATTGAAGCCAACTCGTGTTTTACAGTTTAAAAATCTTTGTCGATCATAAAATTCTCGCTTCGCTCGAATTTTAACATGATCGACCTCGATTTTTAAACCCTCTGTAAAACACTAGTTGCCTTAATAGCTATTGTATTAGTTGTTCTTTATACACCGTGGTTGTTACGGTTCCTAATATTAAATTTCTTCATATTTGGTAACACTGGCCCATACGATATAATACAATAATTCCAGTAGATGGAGGCACATGTTGTATTGGTCATGGCCGACTTTTAAGAGTTTAATATATTGTCATAGGCGCCGACTTAATGGGGGCTGCCAGGCCCAGGCCCCACATTAAATGATAGACGTAGGGCTGGGCCCCACATAAAATTACTGTGTTTAAATTCAAAAAACATTTTTTATGGAGTAACTTTGTTGTTAGTTGGAGTTGTCTTTTGCCTAGTTTAGTTTTATGTTTTATGAAGTGGAATTTGTTTTTGTTTTCACAGAGAAATATTTAAGTAGTTTGTATAATGTGTTTGTGAATAAATCTGGTTGGCATACCTATTTATATTCTTGTCATTAAATAGTATCTAAGTGCTGCTTGTCTATGTTTTTTTAAATTTTATGCGTTATTTTTTATATTTTCTGAAACTTAACCTTGATAAATCAGTGGCAAAAATATAGTCAATTGGAGCCCCATTCTAGCTGGGGAGGTGCCCCCACCCCCGACCCCCCGGTGAATATCCAATGGCCCCACATGGAATTTTACGAAGTCGGCGCCTATGTATATTGTTGCTGTAGTTGCTATTGCTATACAATGATATTAGCCGATTAAATTGTACAAACTGTTTGTTTTTTATATAGGAATGTTAAAATGCGGATAGGGTTACGCGTGACAACAGGAAAAATTGGTTACCAAATGATAACCACCATTGAAAAGCTCCTTACTTTTTGTTAAATTAGGGACAAAAGCTAAGATAATTTTAAAAAACAAAGATTTTTTGTTTATATTGCATAAATGTACCAGACACCGAGATGATTCACTTCGTTAGGGAGTTCTGGAATCTGCCACTTGACTCATTGCCGGCCGGCGAAACGAGGTTAGGCAACCAACTTATCAAGATCAATATTATTTATAAAATATCCCCCCTAGCGAAGAATTGCCAACATCGCGTCCGTTGAGCACGCCCGATAAACGCCAATTCGCGTTCTGCGCATCCCACACACCAACTCGTACGTCGAAGTTGTCAAAAACTGTCAGTAGTGTCAGTGTACACCTTTCGTGTATGTGGAAAGCGTAAACAATTTCCGTGCTCTTAGCTTGTGATTCGAGTGCATTTCGTCGGTCGCTGTGAGCTTTCCTCCAGGATGATTTAGGATCGCCACGGCCTAAAGCTTACTTCACCGTCGACCTCTTCGCTTGCGACAGCCAGCAGTAAGTTTTTATAAGTACCTTTTTAGACGGCGCTGTGCTTAAGTCGGGGGGGCCATCGGAAGGGCCCCCCAAAGTCGCAGAAGTGCGGCAGCTCGATTTCGAAACTAGGGCGTGTTGTCTTTGTCACGTCGCTTCCTGGTTTTTAACCGCGGTAATTAACAACTAGAAACGTACACGCGTTGAGTGGGACTTTCGTGGGACGCGAGGAGGTGGCGGATTTTTTTGTAAATTCCTCGGTAGCTGTGGGTCACCTGTCACAATTACAAGCAACGGTTTGCCCCGTCGTGAACTTACTACCGTTGCGGATGCCTCGCGTCTCAGTTGGCTGCGACTGTTGTTGTGGTGTGACGCAACAATCATTCACGCCGAAATCCAAATTTTTCGGCCGTGCCCCCGCGAAGATTGATCTGTTTGTCGTCGCCGCCGAGGATTAAAGTTGTAGAAGACGCAGTTTTATTGCATTCCAGAGATTAACCTAGTTTGGCACGCTGTGGATGTGCCCCATTTTCCAGGCCAGATTATTTTTGTAGCGGCTGGAGCAAAATCCGTGCATGGGCGACCAACTGGACGTCGCAGGTGAATCCGTAAATGTGGAACATAAATATTACATGTTGATAAACAGTCATCCGCTTAGCGCAATTATCTCCAGCCTTGAATTAGAGTCGCGAACTTCTCGTTTCCACCTCGCTTTTCCAGCAAACGCGAGTTTTATTAAAAATTCACATGGTCGGACAGCTTCCTTGAGCAACTTTCTTTCTGTGAATCGATCGCATTGGCGATTTGTTGTAAATCTGATGTCACGTCTCTGACGCAGTTCCCAATTGTAGATTGTCAGTCGATTAACAGCGTATGTACGAGTTCCGGTTTACCTGCAGAAGCATAGAAAACGTAACTACTAAATCAACGCTTCAAAGAGATTTGGTATGGCTCAGAATAAACCTAAGATTTTAACAACTTACTATGTATGACAGTAGGTGCTATTCAGTTATCAGTATTTACAAACAGCGAACACTGTCCTGGGGTAACAAAACACAAATGCCACGTTTGCCTGTGAAAAACAAAACACAAATGCCTCATTTGCCTGTGGAAACAAAACACAAATGTCGTATTTGTCTGGGGAAACAAAGCATAAAAGCGTGTTCGGATTGCACTCAATGACTCAATACTAGCTACTGAACTTGTCTTATAATCAAATATTTTATTAAGAGAACTAGAACTAGTTTAAATTGAAAAAGAAGAGCAAAAGACAGAGATACTTGGAATAAAATTGGGGAGGTCTACAATGCATATCCATAATTGGGTTGAAGAAGGCTAGATCAGATGAGAACTATACTCGATTCATTTCTTATTTTCACACTAGGAGGCCTTGCTTTACGTTAATCATGCTGGCATCTAGTTTACACTAAAATTCTAGTGTCATTTTATAAAATTCTAGGTTACGTAGATCCAGCCATGTTGCCAAATATAGGTTTTTTAATCATTCCATAAATACAAAATGGATTCAACTGCGAACAGTTGATCGTGCTGTGAACAATAACCTCAAAATAGATAGAATTTAATATTTTAACCAGTCAGCTTCACAATAGAAAAAACAATTACACATACATTTCAGTCAGCCTAATACGACCTCCTAAGAATTTAATATTTTAACCAGTCAGCTTCACAATAGAAAAAACAATTACACATACATTTCAGTCAGCCTAATACGACCTCCTATTGTTGAAAAAGAAGTGAACATAGCTAGTTCGCCAATCTTCTTTCGTTCTATTTATTCTCATCCTCCGTCTTCACCAGCCTCTAGGCAGTGTTGCCAAATCAAAAAGCAGTAGATTCAACTTGTCATAGATCAGGTTTAAAGGACACGATGAATCATAGCAATAACAAACGCCTGTTTCTAGAAGTTTATAGCAACGATAAAAATTCTATATTATACTTACGTAAGCAAGCAATATAAAAGTATGTAGGTCACAAAGTCAATTATCTGGTTCATAATGCGAATCTCGTTCATGTATGTATTTTTATTTAAAAAACTTCTTAACACTACTGTAACGCCTTCGATGCATTTGCACGAGTCTCTGGTTATGTAAAAGCAGTGGCGTCGCAAGAGTTTCTTGTTTGGATGGACCGATATTGGGTGGTGTTCTAAGGTGGGTTGGACATTATTTTAGTTTTAGTATTTTTCAAAACTAGGATATAGGTCAATAAACATATGCCGGCTTATATTTAAGAATAGTTACAGTGTAGCTCGCTTATAACGTGTGTCCGTAATAAGAGAAGCGCCTTTTAAACAACATAACATAATACGAAAGTAGTCTAGACGTAACAACTGCTTTTAAAAAATCTAGTATGAGTAACGGTAAATTAATACTTATAATTTTGGTTGCGGTCTTTAATATTTTTTAAATCTAACACTAACATTCAAACAACATTCCTCTCGGCTGCTTCTTGGCAAATAAATCCACAACTTAGAAAAAATGTTTCTTGATATTTATTTTTTAATATTCTAGTATAAGGTAAATACGGGTAAATACTTAAAATCTAATTTCAATACTGGTACTTTGGGGTTTGGTTGCGGTTTGGGGTCTTTCATATACAGGCTGTTTCCTAAAAAACGCCGCAACCCATAACTCCGTTCTTTTAAATTTTAAACCCAACAAACTATACAGGGTGTTTCATAATATATGCGCAGGACTTCAGGATGTGATAGCTCGTCCAAAAATTTGAAAAAAAGTTTCTATTAACTTACCCTCTAAAATGCACAATTTTCGAGATACAGGGTGTTGAAATTGAAAAAAAAATTTCGTTTTTTGCGAATATCTCCGGAACCGTTTATCGTACAGAAAACAGCTTTTGTAAGCATTTTCTACTCATAATAAGCTATGTTTTGTGCGAGAAAAAAATTTTTTTTAAGTCATAATTGGTGAAGATTTTGAAGGGGTAGTGAGTGTTTTTCTCCCCAACTTCTACGCCACTGGTAAAAGTACGGTTTTGAGACGCCCATTTGAACCGCCAATGTTTTCTACACAAAAAGGTACTCTTGGTCATAAGCTCTAAAGTTGACCGTTTTCGAGAAAAATCAACTTTTATGTTGAAAAACGTGGTCAATTTTTTGAAATAATTTTTTTTTTTACTAATTATACAAAATTTATTTAAACGTTAGAACAAGTAACAAAACCAAACGTTAACTTCATAATTGCAAATTTAAAAAAAAATAACAAATCATACACAGTTAAATTAAATGTTGGAAATGTCCTCCGTTTAATTAGCAAAAAAAGGTAGCTCTTGTCTTGCCATTTAAGAATATATATAGTTTGTTGGGTCTAAAATTTAAAACAACGGAGTTATGGGTTGCGGCGTTTTTTAGGAAACAGCCTGTATTTTAAATTTTAACATTCCTCTCGGTTGTTTCTTGGTAAATACATCCACCACTTATAAAAAAAATCTCGCTATTTATTTTTCAATATACTGGGAAGGTAAATCCTTACAAACTAATTTCAGTACTGATATTTTGGGTTTTGGTTGGTGTATTTTAATATTTTTTAAATTGAACATTCCAACAACATTCCTCTAGGTTGCTTTTTGGTAAATACATCCACAACTAAACAGAATTTTTCTTGCTATTTATTTTGAAATATTCTGGTATATGATATGGTAATGAAAACTAATTTCAATACTGATACTTTGGGTTTTGGTTGCAGTCTTTAATAGTTTTTTAATCTAACATTCCAACGCCATTCCTCTCGGTAGCCTTCTTGTCTGCAACTTAAAAATAAATATTTTCTTGCTATTTATTTTGCAATACTCTGGTATATGGTAACGATTTAAAAACTAATTTCAATACTGATACTTTGGGTTTTGGTTGCAGTCTTTAATATTTTTTTAATCTAACATTCCAACGCCATTCCTCTCGGTAGCTTCTTGTCTGCAACTTAAAAATAAAATGTTTCTTGCTATTTATTTTTCAATATTCTGGTATAAGGTAAATACTTAAAAACTGCTGTCAATACTGATATTTGGGGTTTGGTTGCGGTTTGCGGTCTTTAATATTTTTAAATTTAACATTCCTCTCGGTTGCTTCTTGGTAAATACATCCATCACTTATAAAAAAGTTTCTTGCTATTTACTTTTCAATATTCTGGTAAGGTAAATCCTTACAAACTAATTTCAGTACTGATATTTTGGGTTTTGGTTGGTGTATTTTAATATTTTTTAAATTGAACATTCCAACAGCATTCCTCGCCTCTAGGTTACTTCTTGGTAAATACATCCACCACTTATAAACAAATTCTTGCTATTTATTTTTCAATATTCTGGTAAGGTAAATCCTTACAAACTAATTCCAGTACTGATAGTTGGGTTTTAGTTAGTGTATTTTAATATTTTTTAAATTGAACATTCCAACAACATTCCTCTAGGTTGCTTTTTGGTAAATACATCCACAACTAAACAGAATTTTTCTTGCTATTTATTTTGAAATATTCTGGTATATGGTAATGAAAACTAATTTCAATACTGATACTTTGGGTTTTGGTTGCAGTCTTTAATATTTTTTAATCTAACATTTCAACGCCATTCCTCTCGGTAGCCTTCTTGTCTGCAACTTAAAAATAAAATTTTTCTTGCTATTTATTTTGCAATACTCTGGTATATGGTAACGATTTAAAAACTAATTTCAATACTGATACTTTGGGTTTTGGTTGCAGTCTTTAATATTTTTTTAATCTAACATTCCAACGCCATTCCTCTCGGTAGCTTCTTGTCTGCAACTTAAAAATAAAATGTTTCTTGCTATTTATTTTTCAATATTCTGGTATAAGGTAAATACTTAAAAACTGCTGCCAATACTGATATTTGGGGTTTGGTTGCGGTTTGCGGTCTTTAATATTTTTTAAATTTAACATTCCTCTCGGTTGCTTCTTGGTAAATACATCCATCACTTATAAAAAAGTTTCTTGCTATTTACTTTTCAATATTCTGGTAAGGTAAATCCTTACAAACTAATTTCAGTACTGATATTTTGGGTTTTGGTTGGTGTATTTATAATTTTTTAAATTGAACATTCCAACAACATTCCTCTACGTTGCTTTTTGGTAAATACATCCACAACTAAACAGAATTTTTCTTGCTATTTATTTTGATATATTCTGATATATGGTAATAAAAACTCATTTCAATACTGATACTTTGGGTTCTGCGAGTCTAGAATATTTCTTAAAAACTAATATTCCAACATCCCTGTCCGTTGCTTCTTGGCAAATACATCCGCAACTTCAAAATAAAATGTTTCTTGCCGTTTATTTTTCAATATTCTGGTATACGGTAAATACTTAAAAACTAATTTTCGACTAATTTTAGTACTGAAATTTTGGGTTTTGCTTGCGGTCTTTAATATTTATTAAATCTAACATTCAAACAACCAAACAACATTCGTATCAGTTGCTTCTTGGCAAATACATCCACTACTTCATAAAATAAAATTTCTTGCTATTTATTTTTCAATATTCTGGTTTAACGTACATAAATACTTAAAAACTAATTTCGATACTGATCCTTTGGGTTTTGGTTGTGGTTTGCGGTCTTTAATATTTTTTAAATTTAACAGTCCTCGCGGTTGCTTCTTGGTAAATACATCCACCACTTATAAAAAAATTATTGCTATTTATTTTTCAATATTCTGGTAAGGTAAATCTTTACAAACTAATTCCAGTACTGATAATTGGGTGTATTTTAATATTTTTTAAATTAAACATTTCAACAACATTTCTCTAGGTTGCTTTTTGGTAAATACATCCGCAACTTCAAATTAAAATGTTTCTTGCCGTTTATTTTTCAATATTTTGGTATAAGGTAAATACTTAAAAACTAATTTTAGTACTGATATTTCGAGATTTAGTTGCGATCTTTAATATATTTAAATTGAACATTCAAACAACGTTCCTATCTGTTGCTTCTTGGCAAATATATCCGCAACTTAAAAAAAAATGTTTCTTGCTATTTATTTTATAATATTATGGTATAAGGTAAATATTTAAAAGTAATTGCACTGATATTTTGGATTTTGGTTGCGGTATTTAATATTTTGTAAATATAACATTCTAACAACATTCTTTTCGAATGCTTCTTGGCAAATACATCCACAGCTTAAAAAAAATCTTGCTATTTAGTTTTCAATAGTATTAATAAAGTCGCAAACTTTTCGTTAGTTATCCTCTTCTTAAATGGTTTTTTAAACACCTTAAGTATGAAAATGATCTCTTACAAGCGACACTGGATACTGGGGATAGTAATTCTTTAAAGTTAATTTATAAATTTAGGAAAATGCCAATTTATGTTTTTCCACCACCTCCACAAACTGCATTTTTATCTATTTTTATTTAATTCTTTTATTCTCATTTTTATAGTCTTGGTAGTATTTTTAATTCGAATTGCAATAGTTCTGGACCGGAATTATAAAATCAAATTAGGGTTAAAACCCGTGAATAAATCTTTGTGAGACGAAAATCGCTTATTTAGCTCACTTAAAATTATATCAATTACGGGAATGTATAACCGAATCTTCAATCATTCTTTTAAATTTGATTCTGTTTTCCAAATTCAAATTCTTATAACAAAATCTAGCGATTTTCTTAGAACTTTTCTGATACGTTTGTTAGTTTCTTTTATGCCTATTTATATCGCATGGCTTGACAGTTTCATAAAGCTTCTTAAAATAATTACCCTTTCTAAAGAAAATTGCACCTCAACACTATGAGAAAAAATGCCTGTTAGCCCATGGTTTTGTTTCACATTTTTCCAACACTTTTATTGTTTTTAGTTGCGTCCAGTCTCTAACGCCCATTTCGTCCAGGGATCTGCCCCCATCCATTTTGATCGCGGTCTCTCCCACTCTTTCTTCTTCCCGTGATCCCACTTGTTAATGCTTGTTTGGTTGGTCTCTCTTCTGATATTCTTGCGACATGTCCTAGCCTTTCTTTGATTCATTGTGCTCTTACCGCATTATCACTGGTTGTCCATATAGTTGCCTTAACTGCATATTTATTCATATTACCCATAGCTCAACTTCTTTTCTTTTACCATAAAGCCTTCTTAACCTCTTCCTTTCGTATACCTTAAGCATCTCTTTTACTTTTTATTTTACTTCCAGAACTCGCTACCATAATACTTTTATGTTTCTTTTATATATTCTGACTTTGATATTTCTCAAAGCATTTTTCGATCTAAATACTTTTCTTAATCCACCTAGACATTTTGAACCCTTAGCTACTTTGTTCCATTCTCTACCTCCATCTTATTTTTTAAAATTGCGTTTTATCTTCCTTTTCCTTTCGCATCGTAAATTGTGTTGTCCCTTCATTGATTTTCAGACTTTACTTCCACCCAGGATGATTATATCGTCCGCATATGCCAAAATGTGAATTAGTTAGTCCAACACTATATTGAACTAGGTCGGTGATAAAGGGGTTTCCAACCCTCTGGTAATTCCACTTTTTGCTTCTGTTGATCACATTCCTCATGGTATACCTGATACATTTTACTTAATAGGTTTCATGTATTTGGGTCGCGTTTTAGCTTTTTTCTTTAGTTTTTTTTTGTGATTCTTGATTAATCTGCCTTGTTTCTTATCAATAATATTCGTAAGGTTAGCTTCCCCGTCTTCAGATGTTCATGCCATTAAGTACTGGTCAGTACTTTGCCAGGGGTTCTTACAATGTTCGTACAATGTTTATCGACAGCTGTTTCTAGTTGACGTCTATGTTCATTTGTTTCTGAGCAGCTTCTTAATTCGCCATGTTTGGAACGTGTTTTGCTTCACTGTCATCCCCTGAAAGTCGGGCTGCGATAAATATATTTCCGATAGAAAGCATGAATCATCGTCGTTTCCACGATAGTCCGTAGAAGGAGATGGGTATAATTTACTTCTGGTTCTGCCTTTCCGACTCTCTTCTGACACCTTCCTTTTGCTGGGTTCAACAATCACACTGTGTTCGACACTGGCGCTGTCTTGTGGCCCAACGGAGAATTTACCAGCTTCATATTGCAGCGTCATTGGTTGTCTGGGTTGAACATCAGTAAAGAGAACAAATACGCCAAAATTTAGAACTAGAAAGGAAATCCATCAAGGCTGATTTTCACCAATGTCTATTATACACGAAAATATTTATAAATGGAATATATACAATATATCGGCAACAATGGAATATTTAAAACATACATAAGTGACGTATGATGTAAGATTTTTTTTATTCACATCTATATATGTAATAACTAATAAGGGTATTACTGACTTAAAACGTTTGAAAATGAGCTATTATCAACTTTCACTTTCCAACCGGTCAGGAAGTGGTTACTTTCCACCTACGGGTAGTTCATAGGTGAAAGTACATTGTGCCTCATGGAATATGTACTTGTTTATTTGAAGTGGTGCAAAAATTTTTCTACTGTGTCGTTACCGGACATATTGTGGACCTGTCGATTGCCATCACTTTTGTTATATTAGCGTTTAGTTTCAGTCAGTACTTTCCACTAGTGATTTATAGCCTTTGGTCACACTCATGAAAATAGAAATAATAAATACGTTATAGATATCAACAACAGTTTAAATACTTTAATTACTGCTCACATATACAAATCAGTGAACAAACAAATATATTGCACGATTATTAACTAGCCTGCTAACAGTGAAATCTCGGGCGTCAAGCTAGAGCTCGGTGGACGACCGCCTAACGAATGCCTGGGCTCTTTCCCGATCGTGTTTATATTTTCTACTGTTCTATTGCGTCAGCTGAGGATTTATGACTCCCTCTACTAATCTGCCCGGATGAGTTGAAATTCCCTGTCTTCGGATGTGCTAACCGCCATTATGCTTTCGAGAGTTTTACGTCGGCGAAGGGATTTATGATCTCCCAACACGTATACCCGGGTGGTCAGGAATTGCTTCATTCTTCTGATTGCGCCAATTGAGTCATTCTGTCTTCGAGGGTTTTAGGTCGACGCCCCTGCGGTTGTGCAAGGCGTGTTAAGTTCTTGTGTTTGCGCTATTTACCGCGCATTCTGACACAGCGCTTCTAGAGCTTGTCAATCACTCGCGCCTAAGATTACTCATTTTTTTTCTTTTTATCGACACTCCACCTTCTCATCCGTCTAATACTCTTCTCATTATATGTTCGCTATATACCTTTGTGTAGTCTACAAAGCAAAATGGTACAATCCCAGTTTGCTCATATGGTATTTATAGGAGAAAAGCTTTAAAATATTTATAAATGAAGCTCAGTGGGACTTTACTTTCATGTGGAATTACTGCAATAGTTCTATTATTGCAGTCTGTAGTAGAACCTTTCTTATATAGCAGCAATGCCATTCATCAGGTCACTTTCCGATAGTCCATATCTCTTGGCAATACCACCCATTGCTTTAAGTATTTCTATGGTTATACCGTTAGCTTTTCCGTTATTTAGTTTTTTTGTTGAGATTTCGACTTGTTAACTTAGGATGTCTGATTATATTCTATGCTGTTTGAGGTGTTGACTTCTTCGTAGTGCTATTTATTATCGAAGAGATTAATACATTTCCTCCAGACCTTCGCACAGCCGGTAGGTGTTGATGTCTCAGATGTTCGCTAAGCTTCTTGATTGCAATGTCTGGTAGTGACAACTTCTTCTTCCCCTTTCATTCCTCATAGTTGTTGTTCTATGAGCCCTCTTAACTCGTAAGTCGGGTAGGTCGAAAATTGAGGAAGAGTTCCGTTGTTAGGGGTTAACGACTACCACAGGTAATAGATGATGTAATTTGCAGTTCAGTTTTACAATTATTTTTAAGCGTCAGGTTGAGTCTAGACGTGGACATACATAGAAGGAACGGGTTCGATTCTTCTATATTTTATTTGGAGATTTCCAAGTAGAGGAACAGCCTAGATTATCTTGGAACATAGTTATTACGAATCCCCATATTTCTTAAAGAAAAAGGCTTTTAACGTGAAATTTGCACTGACTAAAATAATAATTATTCATACATACATTCAAATGCAAAAATTCAGATGTGCTAAATATTTTCTTAGTTAGAGCATCCTCATCCTTTTGATAATGTAACGTACGAACCTACGAACTTCCGTCAACGTATTTGAATTTAATTTTGTGATCGAATCTGATTTTTTATCTGCTTGGCTATAAATCAGACAACCTCGGATTCGAGACCAAGCAGGTTATCTACGGGGAATAAATTTGAGAAATGTTAAAACTATCTATTTTTTCATGAAAGTGCTTAACGAATTTGGTTTATTATTTTGTAAAAATGCAGCAGTAATAATTCGTATATGTTGATATATTCACGAAGAAGAACATGCAGATACAAATATACAGAGAAAGAAGGGAGCATGAGGGGAGGGAGAAAATGAAAGTTTGTAGGAAAATAAATTTCTAATATTAGTTTAAATACATTTGTCATTTTCTTCAATAAATTAACGCAAAAATGAATACTTTCGTCACTGTTAGATAAAAACCTTGTTTTCCTTAAAATGTCTCAGAGGTTCAAAATTCAGCTTGCTCGAGGTGGATTATGTTATGCAAATAGCACACGCAATCTGCCAATCGATAGAGATTCAAGATTAACATAAACCGATTTTGATGCATTACGGATAATGACAATTACCAGCTTACGGCGCCACCAGCTCTATGCACAGGGCCGTATTAAGAACTGCAAGTCCATAATAATGCAGTAAGTAAGCGTGCCATTATATGTTAATTAATTCAGGGTCATGGTTTAGCTACAGTGAGAAAAAACTTCAAGTGATGTAAAGAAGGATTTGCTGTCTGTGAGTTTTTATCGTGTGGTACCTTTCTGTGGTAAATTACGCCAACGTTGCAAAAAATGTTTCTATAAAAACGTCTGTCTAACATTATCTAAATAATAACAATACGTTATATGTAGTACTAGCTGACCCGGAAAACGTTGTTCTGTCCAAAAATAATTTGTTTTTGTACACACATCTTCTGAATATGAGCGAAATCAGACCATAATACACATTTCCGTAAATATCTCGACTCCAGCGCCACCTACCGGGTCCATTTTTTTTTAAAATTATTCTTTCCACGTAACTAACATAATGCTTTGTGACGACTATTACAAATTCACTTGGAAAAAACAAAGAAAATGCGTGTGGTATCTATTATCTAATGTGGACCGGCAATTGGAATTTCACAATCAACACCACTTGTTATGTCACTGTTTGTATTTGATTCAATTCAATTCTGTCAATTCTCATACACCGAAAACAATGGTTGTACTAATGCAGAAACATCCGCGCGCGTGCGCACAACAACTCACCAAAGTTTTATTTCAATCGGATGAATGGTATAGGAACGCATATGGGACAAACAAAAATCAACATTTATTTTTATATACATATATAGATAGAAACAACTGTGAAATGAGTAATCTTAACACATGGACCTAGTAAATGGAAAACCTTAACAAACCAATGCCATAGTTGAAAGAGACAACTATGCATTAGCTTGGAATGGCTCCTTAAAATCTGTAGAAACACGATTATTTTTATCGTTCTTATATCACAATATTTGAAGAAGAAAGAATAAACACATGTAGGAATCGTTTGGTACTCATAATAAATACAGTTCTATTATGTGTCGAAACATAACTATGATGGTTTGGTTTTTAGGTAAGGCGATTTCGCCAATTTGATTGCTGGTTACACTCAAATAAATGGAAATAACAAATACGGTGTGAATAACAACAGCACTTTAATAAAATTTAATATAACTTCCACATACGCAAATCAATGCGCAAATAAATACAGAGTACGAACACCTAAAAAACAATCCCGTTTCTTGTCCCTGATCGTGTTTATATTTACTTTTGCCCTATTGCGACAGGGGAGAATACATGAACCCCCACCCCCCGACTCGTCTGTCCGGCTTGGGTGGAGTCCCCGTCATCGAATGTGCTAATTGCGATTGTGTCTTCTAGGGTTTTGCGTCAGCGAAGGTATTTATGGCGCTCCGACTCGTCTACTGAAGTGTTCAGGCTTGGCTTCATTCTTTGTGACCTCTTTACTTTTCAGAGCTTGTCACTTTCAAGCAAACCTCCTGTTTAAAATATTTTAATGTCTAACTTCCTTTTTATTCTCTTAATTGTAGTTAACAATGAAACAAGGACCACTTCCCTTGGTATTGGCATACCTAAGCAAACCGATATTTACTTCAAATGTGAATTATGGTTTATTGCGATTAAAATTGAGAGGAATATTACTCATTAAGTTTTTTTTTACATTCATCCATTGGTTTAATTTTGGAATTTTTCTTATTGTGACGCATATCAGCACATTATTCCAAAATTCAAGCTCAGCGTAGGGCTCACCTTTATTTTGCACTATGTAAGGAGAGTTACGATATTTTTTCCAAAATTTCAATAAACTTTATTTGCAAACAAATATGGACTATAAGCGCTAGCAAATTAGTACGTAAGCAGGCAAAATGTTCACCGAGATGTTCATAATAGTCTATAGACTCACCTCTCACAAGAGATTACGTATTAGTAAGGCCTGTGATTTGCTAATTGAACCTCTTAGGAAAAACGGCATCCCGTCATTTAAATTGTGTCTACCTTAAACCTATTTCTTAGAGTAATAATAAGCAGATGTTGAATAAATAATATTTCAACGCTTTGATATTATCAGAATATATCGAGAGGTTAAAAAAACTCGGTTTTGCGTCAGTCTGCGTCAAAACTGATGCAAAACCTAACCTGCTAACCTCGAATTTCACATAGACTTACAGTGCCACCAACATATTATTCATACGTTTGAATTTCCACAGCCCGCTGAGGATCAGATTTTTTATCTCTCGATACTTTCTAACTAAAGTCACTACTGATGTACTATATAGACTTGAAATGGAATAGGTTGATCGAAGAAGATTTAAATTTTATAAGGGCCACATGGGAATCTTGTAAATGCTTATTCTTTAAAAGGAGTTTACGCCAATTGATAAGGTGGGCTCCTGGGCCAGTAGTAGTTCAGTTGACTCAGTATGCCTTTAATGGTAAGGAACAAATGAGACTATGGATTACTTCAGTTTCTCCTGAGAGAATTTTGTAAATTTCTCTAGCATTGTCCAAAAGAAGTCTTTTTGGATTGTTGTGATGGATTATCAGCGACCTTTCTAGGACGTGGGCGCACAAAAGTCCTCATGGTATCACTGAAAATACCTTTCGGCATATATTTTCCATATTGATTCGATGTCGAACCATTTTACTGAGCCATATTTCATTAGATTTGACTACGGCAAATTTTTTGGAACACGAACTTCTAAATGGATGATGTGACTCTCGCAACGAGGACTCGGATGTGACTACAACAAGATGGAGCACCAGCAAACTGCGCAAGCCAGGCAATTTATAGGATATTCCAAACATGACCGGAATGCTGGATACGGCGAAGAAGACAAGTAACAATCGCATAGCTTTAGATTTTTACAGTTGGAGTTAAAATCTATGGTTTATCTTTGTGGTAATAGTAGTGAAACTATAAATGATCTTTTACTAAGTGTATGGGAATCATTTACAGTTAGGACATAAACTCCTGAGACACTGTGCAATTAGAAACTTATAAGTATTCAGTACTTTCTTCTTTTTAGTATGTAGAAATAAATCTTCACGTTCTATTAATTATTATTATAAGCTTAAGGTTTCAAATTATATTAATCGCTTTGATCTTGGTTTAGCTAATAACGGGAATTACCTACTTTCTGAGCAGGATGTCGATGGGCGAAAACCCGGAAATGCACGGGGCTTCCAGCAAATACCCGTGCTGTTAGAAGGCCAGAACTGGAACAGTGATTATGCACAAAATACGGTCTCGTTTTAAATTAGCTCGTTAGGAGCAAACCAGAACGACTCCGCAGAATGATGCCCAAGTGCGACTTTTCCACATTCCTAGACACGTCAGAGCAGCAAATTGGAGGCTGGTATAGCCGAATGCAGGCATCAGTAATATAAATTGCGGATTTTAGGAAGCCCTGCCCTGATTTGTGGGCCCAATATCTAACCTGTCAATACAAATAACACAAACACATTCCATTATCCGGGAAGCTCGCGCGTAGTTGTAGTGGAAATATTGAACTTTTCCGACTGGCAGCTGTAGCCTGCGGAAAGCGACTGGAGGGCCGCAGAGAAATGGCGAAAATTGGAAATTCGCCAGTTCCACGAGGCAGCTCCTAATTAATTTGGTTCGTTACGCGCCAGCGATCGCGATTTTTAAACTGTTACACAATGAAAGTAGTCCCGAACTGCAGGACATACCAGCTTTTAATCATGTGTCCAGGCGGTGACAATTGTGACATCAGAATTTTTATTTTTAAATGTCGCGACAACCCAAATAGACGCCCATAAGGTCATCCTTAAAAAGATGCTCTTTACGTCTCTCCATACAATATTTTCGTTAATAGTTAATGATATAGGAAGAGGGAAGGATTTAATGATATAGGAAAAGGGAAGGATATGGATAGAGCTTTAAAAACTCATGGTCGTAATGACTTAATGAGTAGATACCGTTGTTAAGAAATATTGAGGATTATCCGCTCTGATGCCGCAGCTGCACGTAGAAGATATCGACCTACTGACAAACTTTGACCTATTAGAATTTGCTTCCAGTTGTTCAATGCCTATCTCCAAGATTGTTGTACTCCACGATGGTACATCCATGACAGTAAATGAACAATTATTACTTTCAAGAAGACATTTCAACGATACGTTTCTTCCAAATTCAATAAATTGAGATAAACTTATGGTCAATATGTGGCAGTGATAAGTCTTAGGCATGGAAGTTGAATATCATGAACAATTTTTTAGCACAATTCTCGATGAAAAGGTCTTGAAAGCACTTACAATCGAACCAAGGGACGGTAGACGCTATGGACCAAATACGAGTAGAATGGCAAGATCGCCATTGATCATTTTCTATAATCTGATAGGCATTGGTGCAATAAACGTATTTATAATATGGGAAGCAAAAAAACTACAGCTTCAGTTTCGCCGGTGTCATGAATAACCAATGAACTCACTTTTGTCATCAAGCTTAGACATAAAGAACGGGACACTATGTATAAAGTGTATCAACAATATTCAGAATAGGATAGTCAACAGTCAGATTTCGGCTTCGACTGCGTCGTCTTTCTATATAAACACCCAGCATTTTTTGCTTTATGTACACGTTGCATCTTGTGAACCCATATACCTAATTATGTTCGTTGGTGGCTCGTGATTTGGTCCATATTGTTTGAATACCTTGTGAACAAGGATCATCAGAGTGGAAGTTGTTCTAACAGCTAGAGGGTTGTAGGTGTGATGCTCGTGCTTGTAAGTTGCAGATCTTCAGCTGGTCACGCGCCGCCGACTGGACGTGCACGTTTATCTCTAGCTCTTAGAGCAACTTTGATTTTTTTATGCAGGTTGCAATGTCTTGCTGGTTGTTTATATAGAAAGACTACGAGGTCTAAGCCGAAACTTAATTTTAATATTGACAATTCGAGTAACCGCGAAACCACAAATAATATTTATGTACATTTTCTAAAATATGTAATTTTATCCTTATTTCTATTAAACTTTATTAAACATAAGTACTAAATAGTTGATTGCTCATAGTAATATGTTTAAGAATTCAGATGAGAATTAGTAGCGAGATGTCACTGAAATTTTAAATTGTTATACAAAAATAAAATTTAGTATCAGGGTATCAGGTAAATATATATTATGAAATCAGTTTAAAAATAAACAACTATTTTGTAGTTTTGTATCTATTGTGTTGATCGGTGGTTAATGGGTCATTCTATGACGTCGGAAATGTATGTTACATGAAGTACACCAACAAATTATAGTTGACGTGTTTTGTTCCGCACATTCATTTTTACGTTTTTACGTAAATGGAGTGTAATGGGGTAAACACTAAGCAGAATTCGTTTACTAGGTGTCGGCTATTATCAATAGTGACTTTACATAACTTAAAATAGCTGAATCCGATGTCTGATTAAAATTTAGCCTCTTAATTTTACAAATAAATTATTAAAATCTCTCGTTCGTAGAACTACATTTACCTTCAAATAGCGTTAGAAATAATTCCTTATCTGAGTAATGGTTGCATGATTGTTAAAAAATATTATTGCAAAAGTGACAATATTAATTAAGTAGACCACTCGCAAAATATAACAACAAAATTTTCCAGAAGCTTCGTTTAAAAAATCTGCACTAAGTAGAAAAATAATTAAATGAAGGCAACATCTTTATAGAAGCCTTGGAAAATGAAAACATTCAGTTCAGCAATCTCAAATCTAAATGCTTGTTCCGCTACGTTGATGACACTTTCGTTATATGGCCCCATAGAAACTTGAAGGTTTCATGGCACACTTAAAACACCGCCATGCCAGAACAAGTTTCACTATGGGATGTGTTAGTGAAACGAACCGCTAACAACAGATTAAGCCATACAGTATATCGAAAGAAGGTCCACACTGATAGTTATATACACGCTTTGTCTCTTCATCATCCCCAACAAAAGGGTCAATGCCGATGCAATGGTTTGTTAAACTCAAAAAGTCTTAACCTTTTGCATAGTTTTATACTTTTTTGTCCGATTTTTAGCTCATCGCTATGTCGACTAGGAAATATCCATATAGCTCTCTGGGTTGACATTAGATCATAAGCATATAAATCGATGCTCTAAGCTTTTATTACTAGTATGAAAGTATGTATATAAAAATGAGATCTTATCATACTGCTATTACAAAGTAATCGATATAGTTGTAGTGGTTAAAAGCAGTTTATCAATGGAATGACGCCATTTGATCGTATCCATGATGTTTCAAAATTGTAAATGTGAAGTGGAAGGAAGCCTACTTCGTAATTTTTAATTTTGCGACTGAATCACTGCGATTTGTAAATATGATGACTTGAAAATGTAACTTCCTTTCCCCTTGTAAATGAATCAATCTACAGTATTTGTATCGCTGTTTATATCAGCAATTAATATGCAAGTGTTACAATATAACGCTCAATTTGAACACGTTCTAGGTCGTAGTCTCCTCCTCTTCAATTTTCCAATACCGCCATATGAAAAATTGTGTCGAGGGAATAATTACCAGCGCGTTATGCAGTAGCGGAGGTGTGAGAAAGTGCCTAGCGCTACTCACAATCATGTCATTATTGGACAATCGCATTCTCATGCCAATTTTGATGTAAATCAATAGTTTGAATTATATTAATCTTAGGTAAGTGCGTATTCTAACATTTATAATTTTTGCTCTGTACTTGCGAAATGGAATTGCGTGATACTAATTGTAATTTGCATATTTCAGCACTTTTGTGCATATAAATGAGTGTATATTTTAGCATATTCCTTTAAAAACTAAATTCAAAATATGGTTTGGTGATTTATATTGAAAGAATGGTTTTTTACTCATTACCTCATCGCCTCATCCTCACTTATATACTTATGTAAATTGAATATGGTTTATTATAGTGTTCTATGACATATTATTTGCTACGTAAACTTGTAGTTTACGAATTACAAATATAATGCAGCGCTCGGAATCGAGTCGGCGGAGATTATAAAATACCAATTGAAGTGAGCATCAGCAGGTGCTGCTCAAACAGACTAGTTAATGCCATGAAACATGAAACGCATATCGCTTAACAGTTATCGACGAGGCCTCTCCGAAACTTGACACAATTGCAATCAAGGTAATGTTTAACATATAAAGGAGGGTCTTCGCATAACCGCCGGGTGGCATATACGAGTGAAATTACTCGTTTACTATTCTTGACAATTAAGAGCTATCGCAAAATTTAGAGAAGACAACGCAAATAAAATTGGTAAACAACTGATGGTTGATTAGTAGTTGCCAAAATTTAAATTAAGGTAACTTCTAATGCGGTTTTTGAACACAGCGGGAAGCACAGTGGTGGTAACTGCGTACCGGGTACTCAAAAGGTGCCCGTCAGGCGTTGTGGTTTTGTTTTCTAACAGATGGCATTTGAAAAGCATCAAGACTCCCTCAAAAATAACGTGGAGAACATCGCTGTTGCGTGAAAAAAAGGCAGAATGAAGAAAATGGTCCGAAAATAAATTCGACCAACCTTAGGTGGGCAGCCTGCAGGTGTTTTACTTGCAAAAATACTAACAGATCCTGATTTAACAGACAGGTGCGATACATATAGAACCAAATCCGCACTAGATTACGACGATTTTTCGTTTCCAAAGCGTCACCAGAAGGAAACATGAAAAATTCACCTTCTGCACCATCAGAAGTAAATTTGAAACAAAAACAATACAAAATAGGAACCGGAAAATAAGTCTTGTACTGAAGTTACATACGCAACTTTTTCAAAGGAAACGGGATGCCAATTTAGAACTCCAAATATTATACAAAAACGGCATAGACAACCTGGCATCCACCACGACGGGAAAAGGTACTGGACGTGCAGTAAACGAATATTGAAGAAAACCAGACTTTTACAGACCGTAGGAATCACAATCAAGCTATGGCGGATCCCATGTCCATCAGGCGTTGTGGTTTCGTTTCCCAACAGATGGTAGTTGAAAAATCATCAAGAGTCTCTCAAGAATAACGTGGAGAACATCGGTGTTACTGGAAAAAAAGACAGAATGAAGAAAAACTAGATCATCAATATGTAATTGTTATACATAGAACTGTTTGTAAAATGTGAAATCTCATTTCGTATTCTTTTTGTTAATTTCTAGCTTTATATCGTTACACCAACAAACAGTATGTTTCTTTATTGTCTTCACATTATAGTATTGCTTTAAATTTATTTCACGACCTTTTCAAACTAGTTATTGAACTGCTTTTGTTAATTTACGTGATCCTTGGCTTTACATAAATATTTAACATATTTCTGCGGTCACTCTGCTTTTCTAAGTTTGTAAACGTCTCTTTTTCAATTGTTTGACAATTTACGTTGTCCGTGTATTGTTCGTTTTCTTGGTCGCTACACATTCTAACTCTTCTCTTGTTTATGATGTCTTTGACTAACCTGGTATCGATTTCTGCTCAGTTAGGTTGTATGTTTCCTTTTATCTATTTCTGGATATTTTGATACATAAAGGAGTGTACTAGGTTGTTTTCAAAACAGAATTCTAGTAGTCTGTTTCCATTTCAATTTATCATCGTCTTTCCTCTGCTGTGGACACCTTGCATTCCACTCCTACATATTTTAGTTTTAAATTATTATTATTACTGTTCACGTATATTTACTATTTTCATTTCTCATTAGTATCAAACTTGTGTTTATTCTCAATGATTGGCATGACTTTCAATGTAATATTTTAGTTATAAATGTAGTGGTGAATTATAATTGGGTTGATGCTTTTGCTGGTCAACCTGTTGTTTCCCCAAAAATAAATAAATAAAAATAAAATAAAATATGATTATCTCCTAAATTAACCAATTATTTCCATTATTTTTCTGTTGTTAACCACAGATTTATTAAAATTATTATATAATTATGGAAATTGATCTAAAACACAATGACGTCATCAGAAACCAGGGAATTTTGGGAAAATTTCAAACTGTAGAACAATTTACGTACCTCGTATCAACTATCATAGAGGTAGCTGTGATTAAAAAAATATCCGACGTCTCACCATGCGAAGAGCAACGATGATAAAACTAACTAAAATATGGAAGAAAACGAAGATAAGATTACTAAGATCGTTAGTCTTTTCAGTTGCCACATATTGATCCGAGACATGGATTATAAAATTCGAATTATGGTCCTGACGTCGCATGTTAAAGAGTATCATGGACTGTTCAGTGTACAAATCAATCCATAGTTGACGAAGTACGGGCACAAGACAGGCTATCAAAAATCATCAATCGCAATTCCTGAAATATTTTGGACATAAAATGAGAAAGGAGAAAGATAATTTTGAAAAAAATGTAATACAAGGCAAGACCGAAGGAAAAAGAAGTAGAGGGAAGTCACCTAAGAGATGAATGGAACAGGTACCTCAACTTACTCAAAGTGCACCTTAATGAATGGAAAGATATAGTAAACTCATATGAAGAACAATGGCAAATCATGGCGATCGAAACTTCCCTTCGACGGGATTACACTGCAGAGAGAGAGAGGGAACCCCAGATTTCCAGAATTTCCAATTTGGTACTGTTGAATTCCTCAGCTGGCTTTTCCTTGCTATTCAAATTAGTCTAAATGTTTATATTGAAATCTATTTCACATGTTCTCCATGGAAACCTTACTGGTTGTTTTGGAGTAAGCTTCTCTCGCCAGTCCCAAAACCTATGTTAGAGCAAAGTTGAAATGTAAAGACACCAGCGACCCAGCATAACCTTATGGTGTGCTGGTGTCTTTACATTTCAACTTTGCTCTACATGGCGTGAGACAAAAGCAATTTTCAGATATACATTTTAATATTTTAAAACGTATTAAATAAGTATTCATTATTCTACTCCTACTTGTATTGAACCCCTAAACATTTTTTGAAGACTTAGTAATATAAATACCAAATACCAAACGGGAAGGATTCGGATATTATTTTCATTTAAGGTATGTAATTCTGGTCAAAAACGAAATGACACAAATTTTGCAATACCAGTTATCAATGATCCGAGTAATTAATTACAAGCACTGAGACACTTAAAAATGGGTATAGGTCAAGAAAAATGAATGAATACGAGAAGAATCCACAGTAACAGACGTAGTGTAGACTGTAGCCAGACAGAAATGGAGCTGGGCAGGACAAAGGTACTAAGAACGTCAAACAAAAGATGGGCAAAGAATATACATTGGATACAAAGATACGGGAAAGGGAATATGAGACGCCCATCAACAAGTTTATCCTGATGTACATGAATGAGAATGATGCGTAATTTTGAGATGAATGGAAACGAAAAGGGGAGATCCAATATTGTAGTGCCAAAGTTTGAGAAAAAGAAGAGGCGATATATGTTTTAACGGTATGCAATAAGCGTGATATCAGGATTGATATATGCGACATTGGTTTGTGTACGTGACATTGTCGGCGATTATAGCTGATAACTTGGAGAACAACGACCCTGACCTACTGTGGTCCCCACAGGACTTCAGTGCTGAAACTGAAGCAGTGATGTGGCCGACTCGCCGAAATAATCAGATGTGAGTTGGCAAAACCAGCACCAATTAAGCATCTTCAATCGCAATAAAAACCCGCGGCTGCTGGTGGGCGGATAGATATGAAAACGGCCAGGTAAACGATCAAGGTCCACGGATTCCTGACGCGTTGCACTCTTACCAACAATAGCCCGAAAATAGACGCTTAATAATATGAATTTATCGGGGCCGTTCAATTGTCGATATCGCGGGATGTTCGTAAATAAATTTATTTAACCTCGTTTCGGCGGCGGCGCCGTCTCAAATAAAATCCCGGCACCTGCTCGATGCACGGCTAATTATGCCCAAGTATAACGAATCAATTAGAATTTATTATACGGCGGCCAGTGGCACAGAAAGTACGTTTCTCTGGGAAGGAATTTTTTTGAAATCGAATTGAACTGGCTATGGTCTGGTCTTAAAACATCAATCTGAAAAATAGTTTGACTTTACTCGAATAGGTCAAATGTACATTCAACTTTAGTTAGAGGATATCAATTTAAATTTTTTATTAAACGTAATGCAGTTGACTACGCGCTAGGCTTGCATTAAACAAGTCCTCGGTTCGAATCCTGCAGGGGCCGGAAATTTTCCGCAGCCTTGGCGATTGGAAACAAGCTCGGTGAGACCGTTCACAGTTGGGCACCAAATTAACTGTGCTCTACTCCGAACCGCAGACCTAAGATATAGAGTAACACCAACATCACCATGACACACCTCATACAGTGGTTGCTGCGCAAGCACGAAAGGCGCACTTCAACTTTGTATCCCGAATCCGGGGCAAGTTGAGCATTGTACTGCCAGATGCAAGCGCATCTTTATGCGTTGTAGAGGCTGGTGCTTTCACCAGCCTCTACAACGCAAGGTAAAAATGAGGTTATAGATAATACATACATTAAACATATTCGTTTTGGTACAATTTATCCCGAATCCACAGTTCTGAGGCTTTCATTTCCGAAAGTTTGTTTAGAATTATAGCAATTAGTTTTTTTGATCAATCCTCCTTTTCTATTTCTTTCTTATCGTTTTTTGCGTGACTTTGTATCCCTCTATTACTCTCTTGTTACCTTGCATTCAACACATGCTTTATTTTGTGGTCTATTGTCATTATTTTCTCTTACAGGGCTCATGACTGTTTCAAAATTTTTCTTGCTAATACTTTTAGTTTGTTTTTTTGTTTTTTGTAACTTCTGCTCCTTATGTTAATACGGTCTCATTAGGCTTCTGGATATCGCTCCATACTACAATTTCTAAAAATGTCACGATAATTATGTCAGTAGAGTTATTTTATTTGGAGAAGAACATATGCATAGGCATACGTTACTCACGACATGTGTTGGTGTACCAGTAAAATAGCCGTGGCACACAATGAACATCGCCGTTATAACCGTATAAACTTAGCTGAAATAAATGCGGTTAGATTAAAGTATTTCTGCAGCGTTTGGCATTAATCTTTCTACGATATGGGGACCCGATTATTGGACAAAGTAACTGTTGCTGTGAAAAAATAGTGTCCGCAGAAAACTGAAAATCATAATTTGTCAATTTCACTTGTCTCATTTTATGTTGGCGGTAGATGTCAATTTTGTAGCTTCCATTATTATTACTACACTATTGTATTTTTGTTCTGTAAAATAGTTGATTATGTTATTAGGAGTAAAAGTGATACTTTATGTGGCGAAGCTGAAGTTTATTTAGCCGAACGTCAGTGAGGCAAATAATTCAGCTAAGCCACATAAAGTCACTTTTACTCCGAATAACATATACTATTTTATCCGTAAACGTATTCAGGTAAATTTCATTAATATAAATTTAAAAAAAAATGATGCATCTGCCGGGAATCGAACCCAGGCCACTCGCGTGACAGGCGAGCACTGTACCCCTGCGCAAACCTCTGTTGTTCAAATAACGCGCTACTGTAATGATATATGAACATACAGAATCACCTGAGCTAATAGCACACGGCCACAGCAGCTGTCACACCATAACTCACGGCGACAGATGCTCCGATCCGCTGCTTAAAGGTTTTTGTTTAAATTAAAACTTTTTCGTACTCTTTTTGAAAATAAAAACCGCCCTACGATCTAAGTCTAAATATTAGCAAAATTTTAAGCCATCATACAATTTAATCGGTCCAGTATCTTCGGAGGAGATTGCGAACAAAGAAAGAAAGAGAGCAACGATTTTGTGTGCTTAGGCAGATAAAGTGACATTTTTACCTTGTCAATAAAGACACATAAGTTGTCACTTTTGTGACGTTTGCGGATAAAATACTTTAATATCTGGCAAAATTATAATTGTGCTAAGCGCATGAAACTAAAAGCTTTTGGTATGTGAAGACGAAATACGGTTAGTGCTACCACAACCTATCTGATAACATAACTGAACTCATAAACAAAAACGAATTCAAACTTTTCAGTTTGAGACGCCATATTGATTTCATATTGGCACTGGTGCTGATATGAAAAATTAAAACAACTATGTGTATTTATCTAAATTTATTTAGGTACTATAAAAATGCTTATGACTCAAAATTACAGAAAGTCTTGTATGCAACACGTTGCAAAATTAGTGTTTTTCACACACAACGCGGCTAGTATGAAAGACACTTTCATTTTGCAACTTGATACATAAATAGCTATTTTGCAACGGATGTGAACTGCCTTGTCAAAATAGTTAATTAACGGTAAATATTTGAAAGTTTTTAGAACTTAGTGTGTCTTGGAATGGACTAGCAGAAAATTTGGCATCAGAGCCAGTGTCATGGCCTGAAACAATATAGACCGCCTTGGTTTCAGTCGTTTTATGTTTTCTATATGTGCACAAATACACGTCGATGCTTACAGGACAAGTCACAGAGGGTGTAACACTGAATTTGAAAATAAAATATGCGACGTTCACAGAAAGAGATGAAAATAACGACAAACGCAGAAAAGAATCAAACGTGCAAGAGCAGCGTTTGATACACACAGTAAGAAAATATCTACTGAAATGAATCCAAAATATACACTTCAACAGTGCGTATTCCCGCTTAAACTGCAAAATAATGGACTAAAATGAAAGACCTAAGCAACATCACAGCAAGATGGGCGGTAACGTTGCTCAAATGGAAGAAAATAGATATATCAGAACCAAATATAACTGTAGCGGGCACAAACAGCTACGCACAGCGGCAATAATAACCCCGCATAAAAG
This sequence comes from Agriotes lineatus, assembly GCA_940337035.1. NCBI lineage: Eukaryota > Metazoa > Arthropoda > Insecta > Coleoptera > Elateridae > Agriotes > Agriotes lineatus. The sequence goes on along the minus strand of CALNHX010003890.1, from coordinate 69,844 downwards.
GCTGACGCGTAAAATTCCTAGGTGAACAACTTGAGTGATTGACGAGCTATAAAGACGCAATGTCAGAACGCAAGCATTAGAAATTAACACGCTTTGTTGAGCTGCAGGGGCGTCGTAAAAGCTTCGAAGACACTATGACTGGTTGGCGCAACCAGAAGAATGGGGTAGTTCCTGACCACCCGTCCAGACGAGTCCGGGGCCATAAATCTCTCCGCTGACGCAAAACCCTCGAAGATACATTGGTCGTTGGTTCATCCAAACCATCCGAGCAGAGGAGTCGGGGGCCATAAATCCTTACACTGACGCAATGGGATGGAAGGAAATATAAACACGATCGGGGAAAATACCCGGGCATTCGTTACGCGGTCGTACTCTTACTTGACGCCCGAGGTTTCACCGTCAACATGACAGAAAGAGAGACTGAAAGGGTAGCTGGAGGCCAAAACCCCATGACATAAAAATAGCAGCAGTTTAAAGTTCTTGTTAATTAATGCCCACTTATTGAATACCGCTGGTACTAATGAGGAAAAATTTTCGTTTCACTCAATTCAGTTAAGATAAAAAGAGATCAAAATTTCTGCTGGGGTAAAAATTTCACTTTAGGGCATGATGATGCTTAAATACTTTTAAAAAAATTATTGCTATTCAGGAAAGAAATCATTTTGAGATGTATAGCTATAAAGTGCGTTTTCTAGAAATTTTCTGGTAATTATTCACATAACATAGAATACGTGATTTTTTAACTATTCGCCTAGTTGTTTTAATGATGCTGGCATATTATATTTTTTAATTGTTATGGGAGCCATGTAACAGCGAGTTTCCTAACATTAAATAAGCTTGAAATTTGAAATTATTTGTTTAGTTTCAAGTGACGTCTTTGAAATTTAGTTCATTCCTAGCTGTTTATTATTAAATAAAATTTCCCAATCTGAATTTGTTTCTTAGAAGTTTGTACTTTTTGTATCATAAAAATGCATCGCTTCAGTTTGCAACAGGTAGAATATTTTAATTTATAACTTCCCTCAAAATACTACGATGAAAAGGTTGTGTATACACACAGGGTGTTCCTGAAAAGCAATCTCACAGAGTAATTACGAATTGCTGCAGTCAAAAGACGATGTAATTCAACTTACCTGGCTTCGTTTTGGCAGTACTCAAATTTAAAGTTGTTACAAAATGATCTTTCAGATGTGGCGCTACAAATTAAGTAATATTTAGAAATGTTTCTGTACTTATGTTTAACTCAAACAAAAGATAAACCACTTGGATATGTAGCGGGCGCACACAGCATGTACAGTGGCAATGAATAACCCCCGCGAAAAAGGCTGAAGGATGCAGGCCATAATCCTGGAGGAGAAGAAACTTCTGGAGGATTAGCTGAACGCCATAAAGGGCGCGAGTGATTGACAAGTTCTGTAAAGAGGGTCGCGAGCGATTGACAGTGTCATACACGCGGCAATCAACTCAAGTACGACAAATTAACACCGCCGGGACATCTAACACGCACTGCAGGAAATCCCATCTCGCCAGACGAATGTTTATTTTGAAACCTAGAAAATTCTGGAAGATACAACGACTCCATTGGCGCAATTAAAATAATGAAGCAAGGCTTTGAAGACCCGAGTAGACAAGTCGAAGGGCCATAAATTCCGTCGCTGGCGCAAAACCCTAGAAGACACAATATTAGTTGGCACATTCAATGACGAGGGATTCCAACCCCGACAGTCGGGGGTCCATAAATCCTCCACAGACGCTATGGGTTAGAAGTAAGTATAAACATGATCGGAGGCAAGAATCGAGGTCGTGCAACGAGCTGTTGTCTTGAGACCCGAGATTTCACTGTCAGCACGCTAGTTTGAATCGCGTGCTATATTTATTTGTGTACTTTTTTGTGCACTGATTTGTATATGTGGAAATTATATTACATTTTATCAGCGTTGTTGTTATCGACAACATATTGATTATTTCTATTTATATGAGTGTAAACTAGCAACCAAATTGCCTTACCGACAAATTTTATATTAAATTTAAAAAGTCCTATTATTGACTGCTCGTATTATAGGTATATCGGAGAGGTGGCAATTCTACCAAATGTAGCAACGGTTAAGCCCAACCCAAAGCAATCCTGGTTTCATCCAATTCGATCAAAGTTTGTTCTCATTTCCTTATTTGAACTGTCGAATAAAATTTACGACTTGAAGATGCAAGTTGAACAGATAAACTACCCCCAAAGCGTCAGTTTGGAGAACCGCACTTGAAGAGAAAAATTACAGGCTATTGAGGACATCCCGGTTCGCCCTGCGCTTCTGTCCGCGTTTTAGCGACCCAAAAACGGAGCGCGGGAATCAAAACAGAAAGAACGAAAGTGCTCCAATCGATAATGGCGCCGGGTTTGTTTAAGAAATAAGGGAAAACCAACAGAGCTGAAAAGCGCGAGCATACGAGCGCTCGGCTTTTAAAATTAGGTCCCATTTGAATTTCAAATTTCGCACGTGGAGATGCGCCTCGGCTGCCACTCCGGCTGTCAACAGCTCAATAACTGTTCGACACCAAACAAATCAACGCTGATTACAACCGGGAACAAAGTTCTCGGAGTTCCAAGCGCGAAGTCCGATTTAATTTTTTTGTTTCAGCAGTCTGAGTGGTTCGTAAACACTACAGGAAAATTCAACGGAAATTGGTTTTGAGAAGTAAACGATCTGCGACGTCGTAAAACACGGAGTGTGCGGAAAGCGTGCGGTTATTTTCGGAATTATTCTTCAAAAACGCTCGTTCTCTGTATTCGTAGCCTGATTGCTGTTTTCTAAATGTTAGGGTTTAATAAAATTGTGGAAGGAACCAAAACAATATCGTAGACGGCAAGATTCGAACTTACGCTCCATAGGGGAATCTAATTTCTAGTCAGACGCCTTAACCGCTAGATTAGGACTACAGGCTTATTGTTGTTTTATGAAGGGGTGGCTGACAACATGCAGGCTTCATAGTGAATTACTTTTAAAAAAATTGGGCAAAGTCTTTACAATGTGCTCACTCGCTTGTGACAAAAACAAAAAAGTGTGATTCAATTATTTTGTAATGTAGAAGTACACAGTGGAATCGACTCTCAATCGGTTGCTACCTTTGCAGTGTCATTTGGGTGTGGTTATTTGTATTTTCCTCTTCATTGCCATTACAGGTACAACCAATCACTGCGCACTTACGCACCTAACTGAATTCTTCCAAAGAAGTGTATTCTGAATTGAACAAATTAATAATGCCACTGGTGTTACATCATTGCACAAAAGAAACGGTTGTAAATTTCAGAAGTATCCAATGAATTACTGAAATTATCTAAATTCTTGAAAGTTGTTCAAACGTTTTTTTTAAATATTAGGTGTAAATTGTAAAATGGTTAAGTGTATGATGTTTCTTAGTCCGAAACTAGTAACGTTATCTCAAAGTGAAAATGATTTTTCTGAAATTGGCATTCCTACTATGTATTGGCATTAAACCAATTGAAATTACTCCAAGTGGTTATTATTTTTAAAGAAACAGCAAGACTCAAATACGGAATTAAAACAAAAAAAACAGCGGATTAGTGAATTTTGGAACAACGCGACGTTTTAGATAATAAATTAAATAAAATGGGTCTTAGTTTAATACATAGTAGTGCTGGGAGAGAGGCTTCTCCAAATCAAAACAGGTTCTTGCTGAAGACAAATGCCATATGAATAAAGGAGCCCTTAATGCAAAATTATATATAATAAATAGATGGCATTAAGAAATTTCACAGTAGGTCTGACATTTTTATAGTGGACATAGAATTATTGCTGCTACCAAGAAGTGTACTTATTTGAAATAACAAAAAAACAGAAACATAGTAGAAAATTAGAAAAGAGAAAATCATAGTGCAACATAAGGAATTAGAAAATATAAATCGCAATAAAGCTTGGGTTAGCAAAAATACTGTTCTTTAAATTAAACTAAAAACATGTTTTATTTATTTAAAATGGTTTTTTGTTTATAACAAAGTAAAGCAAAATTTTAAAATTTGTAACGACAAAAGAGACTAGAACCCCTTTTGGAATTATTTTATAAAACTAAAATCATAGAAGAACAAATGCGTTAGGGCAAAATGTAAAATATGCAAAGATAAATTAAACACCAGATTATCTAAATGTTTATAGAGTTTCTTGCTGATGTAATATTGTATACATTGGTGAAACTGGACGTTAATTAAAAGCTCGTATCTCTGAAAACCAGCGTTGCCTTAGGTCGGGTCTCGTTTCATCATCAGTCATCGTCGACCAGCAACGCAATATCGGCCATAAGATCCATTTCGATAAAACTTCTATTATCTGCAAACCCCTTCCCTCCATGTGGAAAGCGGTAATTTCTAAACCCTGCCCACCGCCCTCTTCACTCAACCGCGACGACACTGCCTATAAATTTTGCCTTCCCCCTTCCCATCGAAGTAACTTTCAGTTTAATGATGCAGTTACATACTGCAATTGCTTCGTCAGCTGGAATCTAAACGATTATTTTCTTTTTTAGGGTAGTTCACTGGACTGGGGACTGTAAAAGCATCGAAACTAGTTAGAATTTTTAAAACTCTTAATAAAAATATCCCTTCACTTGAGGATGTAGAAGAGAAGTGTTTTTTTTTTAGATTTGTAGTGCTTTTTCTGTACTTTGTAACTATGTTAAAGTGCATATATACTATCTACAGTATCGGTTTATTTTTATTTTTCGTTAAATTTAGGACAAACAATTCCGAAAAAAAGTTTAAAACATAAGGCATTGTTTTAAACATGTCAACCCTGGAATAAAGTAAATAGGTATAGAGAAACTTGCAGAAACAATAGCGGGACGGTAACAAGAAAATACACAGAAATTGGAAATGTTAAAAGAAAGACTATTAAAGATAGAAGCAAATTAATCCTAGATGGCATAAAAACAAAAGATTTTGAAGCAATATCAGTTGGCCTGTCAATGCATTTATCAAAATTAGCGAATTGAAGAATGGCCAATGATGAAGGTACATTAAATAAAAAACTAGAGAAAATAATGGAAGGGATATCTAAAAATGAAAAGCAAAAAGTTATTAAAATATAGAACATTTTTATGTATACTTTCTGTTTTCTATACAGGATGATTCTTAACTTGCTGTATTCCTTTGAGGGGGGGGGGGTAACCAAAGGGGCATGAAAGGAACCGATTTACTTCAAATCCTATTAACAAAGGTCTTATACTTTCAGAGTACGTATCACTCTATCCCATGGTTGACAACTCCTGTGCATATCTTCATTTTGTATGAAAATAATATAAAAAATTGGATTTGGTACATAAGCTGTGTTTGCTTTCCGTTTTCTTACAAAAACATTTAGATACAGCCAAAAACAGAAGTTTTCAACTCTGGGTCTTATTATTTAAATCTTTATATCTCCGAAACTAAACATATTTTGTTTGTGTAATTGTGTATTAATCTATTCTATTTCTTCCGATCTATCACCCCACCACAGGAGAAAAACAAGTTAAGAATAACCCATAATTTGTTCCATAAATATGTTATTTTTTATGTTGTTTATGTATAGTACAAAGGAAAAGGCAAATGTATCACATTTTAAGTTTGCGTATATTTAATAATACCAAGTTGTTAACGTGTTTGAGCAAAATATATTTATTAAACGGGACACCCCCTGTAACTCCCTTGGTTAAAACGGCAAGGTCACGATTCTTTGGGTTGAATGGTATTATGGGCTATCCTGTGATATATTTGCGCCATGTCGATACGTTTCAGTGTTACCGGAAATGGAATTAGCTTTAATTTTTCAAACTGTACCACTGTATGTTAAACGCGTATTGTAAATGAAATACCAAGCAATAAATATTGATCGATTAACAGGAAATAAATAACTTTTTAGTTAATTTGTTATTTCTTCAACTTGAAAAATTTAATTTTGCTATGAAGTCTGCATAAGGAATTAAGCCCGATCACGGACGAAGTAAACCCGATGAAAACGTAACACGTGCAGAAAGGCGGGCACAACATACTTTCATATATTTATAAGGGAAGATAGGGTGTCTTAAATCTCAGATAAAGCGAGGAGATGCTAATACGAGTTGTTCGAAAAAATACATTGAACGTCACAATATGATCTATTATCGTAAATCGTTATAAAAGGTGCAATCTTGCACATCGGACAAGGAACACTGATATAACATAATTATTGCTATACTGTTGATGAATCTGGCCTTGATGCTCATTTTTAAGGCTTCTGCTGAGGTCATAACCGAAATAAGTATACTGTATAGAGCAAAAGTTACACTTTACAATTACTACAGATTACAAGAGCAAATTATTTCTAGTTTTGTGATAGGTGAATTTGAGCAAGTAGTCGTAGGTTCGATTGGAAATAATATAAAAAAATACCAGACCCTGCCACGACAATTAGTGATCGAAAAATCACAATCTTCTTGTAGGAGGAAACATAATTTTTATAAGGAGAAATTGTTCAGGACTGAAGAATGAGGAGGAGGCGCGACCAGCTGAATGGTGTCTGAATGTTTTTATATCAATTTATTGGACGTTATTAAATTGGCAAGTCGTTAATGAAAGTTTCACTTGCTTCGGCTCACAATCAATCGCCCACTGGGAAAGTTACCCGTATTCGAGGTGCCCAATCTGTCCTTATTTCTGATATTAAACTTGAGGGATTTTTTATAAGTAGATACCAAGAAGCTTAATCTTTATTATTACATTTTCTTATAAAATAACGTGTTATGTTGCAAAATATTTATCAAGTTAAATTTTGCTAAGAAAATAGGCAGTATTGCGCAGCAAATATACAGTTTATTAATATAACAGAACCGTTTCCATCAAGATACCACCACTGCTTGTTAGGGTTGACTAACTTCATTATCGACATTGTTTTCGGTTACATTTCAGTGTATCTTCAGCATACAAAACGCCCACGAATATTTTAGTTCCTCTACGCTTTTGAGCTTTTGTGAAGATAGCAGAGGACCCAACTAGTAAATGAACAGGGAAAGCGGTAGAATATACCTCTGCTTCGTTTGAAACAAAGCGTACATCGAATTGAAATGACCGCATGTGGATTCTCTAGAGACTACAAGTGATAATTGTGCAGAGCATGCATTGTGCCTTTCGAAATGGAGCCCTCTCTAGAAACATTGTGGTTGGAAGGTTTTACACGATGTGGATGTACTTCCTCGCGTTGTAGTATCTGCCAAACCATAATATCAAGAACTGCATATGTCACTACGTTTACGTTGTCGATGTTATCGAGTATAAGTAGCACCATTATTGCGTAGTGGATTTCAATAAATTGCAGAACAACAAGCGCAAAGGGTTAAGATACATGAGAAAAAAAAACTTCTTCAACCTGTAGAAAAAGCTAGAGATTTTCTGTACAATGGTGCATGTGTCTCCCTACTGTTAGTGATGCATTTTGTCCCGAATTGTGTTTAACACGTATGTGGAATATATAATCAGGCGAGCACTGGATTGATTTAAGCGAGGAATGTCGGTAAATGGCAGCAACACGAACAATTTAGCACTACGCTGATGATATAGTCATTTCAGGTGGCAATCCACTTGAACGAGAGCAGACACAGTAGGACTATTGGCCGATAATCTAGTTGATAACCGTGGATCTAAACTGAATATAAAAAGGGGTATACAAATAATACGTCAGACTTTATTTACAATTATCCGTATTTGGAAAGATAACACCAACACGATTACTAGAGACTAAACTAAGTTATTCTCAGGACATTCGGCCTAAAATAATAGAAGAACGCAATTTCACTATAAAAAAATATTAAATAGTACTATCGCCCACATTGTGCAATAAAACATCCCAGAAATTAATTTCTTCTCATGTCCTGGTTTCGTATCCGCCCTTCGTTTAACCTGCACACAGTTTTTGCCGAAGCGGCTCGTGGACTGTACGTGATACGTAATATCACGATCAAAAGATGTGTTACAATATCAGACGCTAAGCAAATGTCAGGGGTGAATACAATTTAATCAGATAGTGACTCGAGCGCTCGTAGAAATTGAATTAAATCGTGGTTTCTGTTCTAATTAAAGAGAATAAAGCTCACCGAAAATTTAGGGCAGGGGAGCTTGCGTGTGAACGATTTCTGCTGTGGCATCTACTGATTTTGCAAATTAGATTTCGTCATTGGAACAGAGTGTTTTAAAATAAACGCATTTGGCAATGCAAAGTAAATTTAACGAACGGAAACAACTTTGAGCCTAATAATGGCAAAGACGTACGAGGAAACAATTAAATTACGGAAAATTTCTGTTTCGATTTTCCGTTATTTACTCTGCTGGTTTGCTTAGATACTGCTTCTTACCGGATACGAAGCAAAAACATTGTTGGATCGCACCGTCAAAGGTGTATTGTTAGTGAACATGGAGATAATCGGAATTAGGTAACATACATTTTTTTTGTAAACTGGAAAACCCCACCGCAACATACAAATTGATTAACTTTTTTTATTGAGATTAACTTCTACCGCGCTCCAATGTTTATGAAGGTTTCCTGATTTTGAGGTAAAATCTTCAGTTGGAAAACTCATGATATCCATTTTTTTGGAATGCAAACTACTCTTTGGATTGAACGTATGGTTAAATGCTCTACAATCAACTCAGAAACTTACGATAATACTTTCAATAATCATCGTCACGACAATGCGGCTGCGCATACAGCTGATAAATCATGCCGATTCTCCGGGAATGCCGCTTTATTGAGTTAGAACATCCACCTTACAGTCCTGATATGGCGCCGTTAGACTTTTATCTGTTCCGAAATCTGAAGAAAAACCTCAGAGGCAGTCGTTTTACAACAAACGAGTATTTTAAGAAGACTGTCAAGGACTAATTTAAGACTATCAGGTTGATAACTTTTCTAGTTTCCCTCGTACGCCCTCAATATTTACTTCTCTGTGTCTTTTTCTTCACGGTTTGAGCCTTGAGCCTTCTGAATTTTTAGTTTATTTTGCGCAGTTGATTGCCGCATGTTCTTTCGGGACAATGATGTGCAATGATGTTCTTGTTGATTCAGTCTGTACCTCCCGTTTAGAAATTACCAAGCATTTAGTTTCTTAATCTTTTCTTTAGTTTCTCTGTTTTCTGTTTACCTCACGGTGGGCTGTAATGCCATGGATGGATGGATGGAGAGATATTGAGTCACACTCTGTACTTCTTTCTGCCTCTAGCTCAAGTTCGTAGTTGATATTTCTCTTCTTTTTGGCCGTTTCCCGGATGTTAGCTTTCTACCCTTCAACCCGATTCGTAGTCTTCTTGTTCTTCTTCCTTCACATGTTATCTAGAATATCTTTTTCAGATGGCATTTATCGTTCAGTCAAGCTAAAATTTTATGCTAATGTCTATAACTTCTATATATGCGCTAGTGTTAGTACGTACATACTTGACATTAATGGTTCTATGCTTTTATCATCTATCGATGTTTGCACCTTTTTGTTTTTAGGAAGTCAGCAGTCGCCCAGTGTTCTTAGTCTGAGTTTTCGATTTATGTGTGCTTGCTGAATGTGGAGCAGTTTTTGCGAGTCTTCATTTTGACTTTTTCATCGCTTTCCTTTTGTGCCATAGCAGCGTCGGGTTTCAACTACAGTCTTCTATAAATTTTTGTAAATCTCTTCTATTTCCGGTCATGGTATTTCTGGTTTTTATTGTAGATGTCTCAGGTAATCGTACCATAGTATCCCAGGTCTGCCTTTCTTGCTTTTTCCTGTTCTTCCAATTTCTGTTATTCTTCAGAGTATATTTTCTTTTCTATATTGTTTACCAGTGAAAGTAATTCTAATTCAACTCTAATGCTCCTGTTTCTCACGTTGTCCCAACTGGTTTTTCCTGTAACATCCTTATGTATATCATCTTTGCTGATGTTATTGTGAATTAATGTTTGTGTACGATAACCCACGCTTCAGGGCCATATGTTAATATTGATGATGTGGTTTTGTATTATTTCGCAGGTCCCTTTTACCAATTATAGTATTATTAACTTGATTATACCACTCCATATAACATCAACCAATCAAAAACGGCAAAACGCATAGTTTCGCATGTAGTAACTTTTGATAATGTACACAGCAGTGGTGATAATCATATACATTCTTGACTAATAACTGATAGTCAAATACCTTCATAAACATCGCATTATCGGCTGAAAGTACAATCGTCATAGCAGCCACACTAACTGTACTTATAATAGTTATAAATAAACTGTTCAAACGTTGTTTATTGACTCGTGATATAATCTAGCCGAATGCAACTCGCTTCTTCGTGATTGTCAAATCATTTCTGTTTCCACTCGATATATTGTTTTCTGAAGGATTCGCGTGATTGCCAAACAATATATCTCCTGTAAACAGAAATGATTATTTGATAATCAAGAACCTACTAGTTGCATTATATATGATAGTAGACGTTATTGCTCTTTTTATTCTGTTCTGTACTTCTCTGTCTATTGCATCATTATTTGAAGACGTTATTTTACAGTTTTTCTATTTATTTCAATGTTACCAATCTCTTCTCTATTTTCCTCCGTCGTCGTTTTTGTTCTCTACATTTATCTGTTTTCCTATTAAGCTGGTTCTCCAAACCTTGATTTTCTGCTTTATTTCAACTATGATCGAAGAGACGTGCATATAATAAGTCGAAACTTGTACCTAACCAGTAATAAGTGACGGTGTCCCATCGTTGATGGTCTCGGTCTTGTTTTTGTTTTCTTTAATATCTGGTCTATGAAGATTATAAACAGCCTTTTTTCATTTTAACTATTTCTTATTTGTCTTCATTTAGTCTTACTGCGCCTTTCACTTCTCTGTTGATGCTCATAATTATTTTTTCCAATATTTTCGTTACTTCCATTGCTTCTACATAGCGCTTTACCTATTTCGTGCTTGGATGTATCGAATCGAATACTGCGATTAAATCTAGAAAAGTCAGGAATACGCCCTCGTTGTGCTCTTATCAGTTTTTCCGGGAATATTCTTATTATTTATATGCCGATCTCTTCCCATGAATTTGCTTTCGCGTGTTTATCGTTTCGGTCGCTTCATTCCTTTTCTGGTGATACTTTTCGTTATCTTCTTCCATTTTGATTTGATTGAATTTCATCAATGCTGTCTTTTTTCATTTCATTTTCTGGCTTACTGTATCATTCCACCAGTTCATACTTTTCTCGTCTAATCTTGTCCTCTATTTTGTACTTCAAATGCGCACAATTTTTCTGTTCGGCTTCCCTTATATTTTTCTTGGTTTTCTGGTCTTCTAGCTTAATTCTCTCATACCTTCTGTGTTTCTTTATTGAGTGTTTTAAATAGGATATCTGTTACCAGTAGTTTATGGTCTGTTGATATAATCTGCGCCTCTTATGATTTTGACCATCTTTCAACTCCAAGTTAATAGTAATTATTCTGGAATTTATTGCTTACCAATTTGTTACCCTTCTTTCTATCTCCACGTTTGTAATAATTCCTGCACGGAATCTCTCTTGCAATGTAATTGCGTCCTCTTTTCTGTGTTCTGGTTTATAAAGCTATCTTGGAAGTAATTGTAATTAAAATGGTATATCGTTTACGATAAAATTTTGCAGTTAGTAAGAAAATTCATTTTTATATTGAATGTCTAACAAGATAAGACGTTAAGCAAGTTTTGACCCCTGCACCCTTGGGCACAAAGCCATTAAACCCCACAATTACAGACATGGGAAAGTCACGAAGTAATACCAGTAGCAAATTCTTCTGCGTCCAAAACAACCAGTAAGTTTGGGTTTCTTTCCCAGACGGCCTCGCTCCTGGCGTTTTAGCGAAAGTGTTACGTATGGCTTTTTGCCACTAATGAATAAGCAGGCGTGCTCAGTTAAACAGTAAATAATGCATGCCGGCCACTGGGCGCCTTCCATAAAATTATTCCGACTTTCTCGAATCGCTAATGGCACACCAGCAAAAGGTGCTTATTATGTTTATCGAAAAAGGCAGCGCTCCCCTAGAAAGTATCGGCGAAAATTGAGCAAAAGCGAGCATCCTGGCTTACGCAATGGTCGCGTTGAAAAGTTGTTCCGAAAGCTGTAATTGCAAAAACAAAAGTTTCAATTTGATATTGAAATCGCCACCAGCCAAAATATCTCGCCACTTATGCAATTCATATGTAAATGTATGTGTAGTTCGACTTCCTGCTTTTTGGGGCATTTGGTTTTTAAATCCGTTGGGTTTGGCCAAACGGGACGTGCAATCGAAACTGATGACACCGCAGGGAATTGTTGGTAGCTTCCCATCCTATCTGCCTTTTCAGCCTATCTCAATCACTATGTTCACAGCAAAGGCAGTCAGTTGTCGATATTGTGGTCTTTAACAATCTTTACAACCCCATTCGTATTTACTAAAATAATTAAGACCAGCCTACATTAACATCAAATTGTTGTTTTATAATAAGTATCTATACCTTTAAGGTTTTTGGAAAAGTATTGTAATTTTGGTTAAGAATGTGTCAGATATTTCATTAGTAGTAATAGTCTTGTTAGCTAATTATTAACATAAACAAATGAAGCACGAATTTAATGTTAAGGAATTTTGATTAAACTCGGTGTTCGTATTTCTCAAAGAAAGATGTTCAACATGACATGTGATTTAATTAGTCGCATTACTAGTTTCTCTGCAGTATTCTCGCCTACTCGCAAGAAAATATAATTACATGATTAATATATGCGAGAATGTAAATGGAATGTGACGCTCTAGATCTCAAGAACTGCTGGATCAGTTGATTGTAATTTGACATGTAAGGCACCTAGCAAAACTTTGGAAAAACTGTTGACAACCGAGATGTACTAAAAAATTTTCCCTAATGCTAAATTTTGTGTCATTTATAAATTCAGTAAAAATCCGATGCTTTTTTAGGTTGCGCCTTTAAATTTCACTATTCGATCATTTTAAATATATTATTAGGGCCCCGCGCATATGTAAAAACTAAAACTGTTTGTATGAATTTCTAACACGCCCTGCACCTTTTTGACACTACAAGGACGTCGAACATGCGTTACGGGAATTTGCATTCTACGAGACAGAGGATTACCTAGAAATGGTCAAGACCATTAAAACCCTCAAAGACGCAATGACTCTGTTGGTGGAATCAGAAGAATGAAGCAAGATCTGAACACCACACGAGTTCATAAATCCCTTCGCTGACGCAAAATCCTTGAAGGCGCAGTGGCAGTTAGCACATTCGATGACACTTAATTACAAATTGGAGGTTACGCTTGACAGCTCCAAGTGCTACATCCTACGAAACGCAAACAAAATTTTCGCCAAAGAACGCCTTTCTTTGTTCGCTTAAAATCGACATAGGTATTCCATACGCTAGAACGGGCAAGACACATGTTGAATTCTGGTGTTCGTATGTTGGGGAATATCTTTATTTTTTTAGAATGAAAACTAATCTTCCAAATGCAGCGCAGTTTATTACTATTCTTCTGCTTATCTCCACGTTTTAATTTTAATTTCTTGTCCTGGATACCTACACATATCTGTCAATTTTATCTCCTTTTTTTTGTACATTCGTCACGATTTTCGTTTTATTGCCGTTCATCTTATGCCTTATCATCTAATTTCTGTTACATTGCTTGTAGACGTTCGTAACTGTCGGTCATTAGCTTCTCATAGTTTGTATTATCTTAATACTAATTTGAATAGTTTCGGAGATACGATGTCCCCTTTTGTCTAACGCCCTTGTTTATTGCGATAGTTTTTGTTATCGTATGGATTAACTGACATACCTGTAATTTATTCTACAATTTTCCAAGCTGTAAACAGCCTTCCCATAATTCATAAAATACGAATATATATGGAAGTTGCCGACGTTACAGACACAATGACCCGTCTTAAGTGGAAATGGGCAGGACATAACAAGAGATACGCAGAGCACAGATGGTAGATGGATCAGTATCGTGAATAAATGCAGACCGTGGTACGGGAAGAAAGGGAGATTAAAACAACAGATGCGCTGGATCGATGATATTAAAAGAACAGGACGATGGATGAAAATATCACAAAATAGAGACCAATGAAAAATTTTAGATGAGGTTGCAGCGGGCAGAAACAGCCTTGCACAGCGGTCGTAAATAACCCTGCGGAAAGGGCTGAAGGAAGAAGCGCGTACCTCCAAGGGTGAGCAGTCGACAACAGTCGCAAGAATATGACAATCTTTGATGCAATGTCCGAAATCGCTCAATTAACGCGCAATTAACATGTTAACTGCAGGGGTGTCTAGAGCCCAAGCCCCGCAGGGCGGTCTGTTGCGTTTAGAAAAGGGTTGAGATAAAACGCTCGGCAATGTAAGAGTGGAAACAAAAAAACATAAACAAAGCAACCGCTAGCGCAGTTGGCCCACAATAATCCGCAGTTGAAGACACAATGGTCCTTTGGCGCACCCAAACAATGGAAAATTCCAAACCATCCGGTAGGCAAGCCGGGGGTCGTAAATCCTTCCGTTACGCAATGGGGCAGGAGCAAGAACCGGGACGATTTTTTTCACAGTCATCCACCAAGCCCAAGATGTCCGAATTTGACTGTTAGCATGCCAGTTAAATTTGCGCAATATATTCTTGTGTTCTTATTTGTTCATTACATATTGATAGTTGATATCCAATATCCATTTAGTGTTTCTTAGCTACCCGAATCGAAGCAACAACTGAAGTGGTGACTCAAAACGAACTAAAAAGTATATATCCAAAGTTGGAAGAGATAGAGAGAGAGTATTATTTTAAAGTGTTGATTTTTATTATTGGAGCAACTTGAATTTTCTTAAAAGTAATTATTTGGTCATAGTACTTATAGATATTGAAAACCATTTATTTTCGTGTTACTATTACTTCAAAATGTATGCATCTAGTTGGTATTTATAAAACAGGCCCGACGCTCATAGCCCAGTTTGTAGCCACCAATTAATACTTTTTGTAATTAGGCAAAAATCCCCACGTTACTATTTTTTAAATAATGATTGGAATGTCGTATAGTGGAATATTTTTTAAGTTGTAGGTTGCTTAAAAGCTGTAGATATAATGACATGCAACTTATTTGATTATACGAGTTCAAATATTTCTATCCTACAACATTTTGAATTGCAAAGAACCGGTATTTATTCTCCACGGCGTTTCAGTTTAAACAGAAGCAAAATCCTTGACTTTGGTCCACATGATAGTAACATACATTCTGGTTCGTGCCAAATTTATATCTCTTATATTTAAATGTTTAGTTGGTCCCAATTGCAATACGTACAATTAGAAATAAAATGCCACGCAAAGGCCGTAGCTCTTTAATTTGTCTGCACACGTAACCGGTTCCAAAAATAGCACGGTCTCCACGTTTATTCACTTTTTAGAGCCATGCATCATCAAACCCAAAAAATAGCGACGCCGGCGGGGACGCTTCAAAATCAGATAACCATCGAATTAATTCAGAACCAGCGAACAGGCGCCTCTATCCTTGTTCTCTTGGCACACAAAGAACTGGGGGGACGAGGACCATCGCGTGGCGTCCCGACGGCCAACATCGAAAAGTGTAGCAACTGCGGCTAGAATGAAGTACCGAGTATTTTTAGAGCCCGCTTTGAGGGAACCCAAGACGCCACCCAGTGACACGGCTATGCCAAAATAAATAATTCCGATTCATTGAGCAAAAATACCAGCGGACCAGACGATGGAGTAGTAGCTCTACACGGTGGAGAGGTTATTGATCGTAGCAGAAGTGGGCCTTATTAATATTTTAAATGGGGTACGTGCATGGATGGAATTATCATATCAAGCTTCAAACCTTGACCTTAGGCATAATCCGATACATTGCAGCTGTGGCTGAGCGTAGTCATGCAGATAGTAGACGTAATCGCTCCAGAGATGGATTTAATAATTGGATTTTTAAATATAGATCTTCAAATGTCACATTATCACTTCTAGATTCTGAAACACCATAGACGGTGAGATGCTCAACAATGAATGTAGGGGGTTGTTTAGAAAAGATTATTTGACATTGTAACCTTTCATTTTATTTATACTCAATCATCAATGAAACTTTTCTGGTTCATTGAAAATTATAAAAAAGCCTTCAAAAAATAAAACATCAGTTCAAATATTTTGCTAGTAAGGGTGGGGCTTCACCAAAATTAAAACTTTCGCAAACAACCCTGCCCCGTGGCATTCGATGGTTAAAAGTAAATAGTAGCTTGACATTAAATATTGCATATAACTCTTCGACAACGATCATCAGCAGTAAATTCGATGAAATCCAAAATATGGTGTTATTAGGTAATCAAGAAAATCACCCCCACCAGGAAAAGAAGAAACAGATCAGAAACTAGAGAATTATAGACCTATAAGTTTATTATCGGTGTTGTACAGCATGTCTACAATAGTCATAACAAAATTGACAGATACACTCGTCAATTACCAGCCAAGAGAACAAGCTGGATTCAAACGGAGATATATCACTATGGACCATCTGCAGACAAAGAGTTATGTTAATACAAGGCAATTTAATATAGCATAAAACTGGAGGCAGCAATGTTATTTAGACTACGAAAAGGCATTTGACTCAATAGAGATGTGGAAAGTTCTTGATGCTCTAAATAACTGCGGAATAGATAATCGATACACGAGTCTCGTTAAATACATATATGCAAACACTGCAGCACAAATAGCGACAAATGAAAACTAATAAATATCAGATACATGGTGGAGTACACCAAGGAGACTCGCTTGCTCCCAAAATACTCACATTAGCTTTAGAGGAGATGTTTAGAATGCTAGACTGCGAAGAAAGAGGTATAACGGTAGATGGTGAACAACGAAACCACTAGAGAGTACGGAACACTGATAGAAAAAAGCATAAGAGAGTTACAAGAAATTGTAGAACTGAAAAATCGAAAATAAACCTAAACAAAACCAAATACTTAACAAGCGCGTAGAACAACAAGGGAATACTCTAAAAGACAAAATCTCTGTCTAGAGAAGGTAGATACGTTTATATGGGTCTTATACAAAATCATTATACATGAAGCTTCAGGTTACACAATGGCAACGGTGAGAAGTTTACTGAACATCAAATTATGAGGCCAAATACCTAATGCTGAAATACGAAGACGATCTAAAGTAGCCGATGTAATAGAACGTATATATACACTAAGATGGAATTGGGGCATATAGGAAAAATAAAGGATAATCGATGGGCGCAAAGGGTTATGGAATGGGGCATCAATGAAACAAAATAAGCAGAAGAAGACCACAGACCAGGTGGACGGATGACGTAAGAAGAGTGGCTGGGTACGAAAAACACAATAGAGAAGAATGGAAAAACCTAAGGCAGGCTTACATCCAACGATAGATGGAATGAGCTGGAGGAGAAGAAGAAGGTAACTAATTGTAAGTCCACGCACGATATTGATGACGTTATGAACATATCAGCAGAACTGTATCTTCAAGGTGGGTGCAACAAAGCATTTTGAATGTGGTATAACTAAGACTTTTTTGTCAAAAAAAAAAACAAAAACATCCACTGACTCTGTTAGTAGAATCAGAAGAATGAAGCAAGGCCTGAACACCCAGATAGACGAGTCCATAGATCCCTTCGCTGACGCAAAACCATTGAAGGCGCAATGGTAGTTAGCACATTGGTGCTTGACAGCTCCAAGTGCTACAAGCTACATCCTACGGAACGCAAACAAAATTTTCCCCAAAGAACTCCTTTCTTCATTCGCTTAAAGTCGACATATCATGCCGAATCGTTCACTTGTTCTTTAACTTTTACGCTAGTGTTAACTTTATCTGGTTTAATTCAATGTATTCAAACTGTTGATATTTTTCCATCTGTGCACAAAACTTTTCTTCTTCCATGCGAAATAAAAAAGAAACAAAACAAAAACATCCACTGGGGCTGATAAACTTATGATGTTAGTTTTTGGGATTCTAATGGCATAATCGTTATCAATTATCTTACAAAACTACGGAAAATTGGGAAAGATGCACTTTCTACTACAATCCAAAAAACTTTTATACGAAAATGCCAGATATCGCCAAGAAGAAAGTTCTCTTTCTGCATGCTGATGTTGCAGCTAATAGAGACATCGAGCTATAGGCGGTGAACGTTACACACTTGGTCACATACTGAATTTCTTGCTATTCGCAAAGCAGCATTTTTAGACATAATACTTTAGGCTTCTCATTCTACCTTTGGTAATCGTTGCTGTTATTCATCACGATGTATTGTTTTTTTCATCTACTGTACCTTTTGTAAGTGCTATATATCATCTCTCCATCTTGCCTTTGGTCTGCTATAATTGTTCTACATAGATGTTGTGTGAAGCTTGTTTGGTATACCAATACGATAGACTTTCCAAAATGGAGGATTGAATTAACTATATTAGGTTTTTTTTCAGCCAAATGCTGTGTATCATCAATCCAGCTCGTCCTTGGTCTGGTATCCTTGTTCTACCTAGTTTTAATCCTTCGTGTTCTGGAACCTTGTTCTAAATATTGACCTTTTCAAAAATAGAATATGCGAATTTAATTTTGTTATGTCCTCATAAGTTCGTTAACTTTTCAAAGAGCTCTCGTATATCCACCAATCTACATGGAAGGAGCTAACATGTGATTCAAAAAGAAAGTTATAAAAATTCATTAAACGTTTGTCGCTTGTACGTACAGTCACTTGAACTGGAGATGCTCACCCACGTCTTTTAGACGATTTGTTCAAATTGTGAAGCTGTTTTTCTGAGAAACTTTAATAAACAGTACGAAATATTTTTATAAAAATCCCCGTCATTTGTATTTGGGAATTTCCTAAATCCTGCAATATTTCAAGAGGTGTACCACAAAAAATGGTTAAATTTCTTTGTTGCCACGAGGATGGATGCCAGTAATCATTAAAACATTCAGCTAATGCCCCGATATGTTTCGTATTCGTCATCGCGTCATTACTGTACAGCTGTTTATTGTTTCATGGGTTCTTTCATATCGTGGTTTTTACATAGAAGTTCTTTGTTTTAGAAACTGGAAATGTGGAAATTAAAAATATTCATAATTAGACTGTTAATGTTCAATCCAACCTCCTGTAGATATTTCACAGAATACAATGACCCTAGGCCTGTTATCCTTGTCAAAGTAAAAAATAGTTTTAATAGTTTTTATGTTATTTAATAATACTCGAAGCCAACATTTAAATGATTGGCTTACGCAGTTTCTCACTCTAATATAATCTCTGTAAATTTTGCATGAAGACCTACTAATATAGTATGTAAACATAAACGATATATTTAGCATTTGAGTCAGTGTAGAACTTGCCCACAGGGCAATCGACGGTGAGCCACGAGAATTTGAACTTGGAGCCATACTCATTCGTGGTTCATAGAACTTTAATATTTACCAAAAAAAATGTTTGAAACAAAAGTTGTCGGAAAGTATGTGTTCTACCCTAGAATACATTGGTAAGAAGATAATGCGTAAAACCCGGTTTTGAGCGCCAAACTTGGAATTTTCATTAGGACGCCGATCTCGTAAACATATCCAAAAATGGAAACTACCCAACCTTTTGTAGGGTAAAACTACTCTGCTATTGGATTGTTACCGCAGCGGTCGGGGCAGACTGAGGCTTCTTGAGGCGTGAGCCTACGCTGAAATGGCTTCCATTGAATATTAAAATGTCCTTATCTTTGTACATACTTCTTGTCGCTCTCCTCCCGCTGCAGTCTATAAACTGTCGAAAAGTTGAAAGCCGCTTCGATCTGGCACAAATGCGTCCATGAAAACAAACGGCGCTTATCGTACGTGTTCATGAAATAAAAAGTGGTTCTTTGTTTAAGCTTGAAGCTATATGCGTCCTTCGTTCCTCATAGCAAGCCGCAAGTGTTTTATCCGTACGCATATACTTTTTATGCATTCCTTCTCTGTTTAATATACTATCTGCCATGATTTTTCATTTTTTTTTCTCTATATCTAAATGCAATGTTACTTGGTATAACAATCCTTTATCTAATAGACTTGTCCGTCCGTCCGTCCGTCCGGGACGCTGTTTCAGCAGCCAAACCGTAAGAGATAGAGAAAAAAGTTATTAAAGTTATATGTTTGGAATGGTCATGTCAGCTCAGGAACCGAATTTCAGTCACGTGGGTTTTCGAGAAATCACAAAAAGACCGTTTTTCAAATAGAACGCGTATTAAATAAAAATGTTTCAGCAGCCAAACGGAGCTGCGACCCTCTGCGCCTTAAAACGTCGATCGGTTAGGCAACCACTTTGACACCTTCCAGGTCTGGGTACAGTTTTTATTTAATACGCGTTCTATTTGAAAAACGGTCTTTTTTGTTTTTTTAAATGAGACATGTGTCTCACTGGATTGCTTGTGTTATATAAATAAATACATTCTCTAGAAACTTAGGTTGATTCATCCTCGGCGCTTGCGGATTTATTTTATGAACAAAAAGAAAAATACCAACAAATTGGTATTCAATATCATTTATTGAAACTGAATCGTCAAACAAAAGCTACACATTGGGAATACACAAAAGAAGGTCTTACTCTCCCCTCATACTTGAAGCTGTGGTCAACTGAAGTCACTTGTAACTGCCATTGGCACTCTTTATTATTTGTTTCATAAATTGGTATTTACATAAAAGCATCTCTGTCTATTCATTTTGAACACAACGAGGTTATCAATACATTTCAACACAAGATGAGATTTGGATTTCACCAAACGTTCTCAATTTTGTTAGAAAGCACCTTGTAGAATTGTAGTTGGACATTATAGAAATAATGTATACAATAAAAGGGTGATATTTTTGGGGGTTTATTAAACAACCAATTAACTCGCTCAGTATAAAAACACCGTGACCTCATGGCAGATAGTGAAATTGAGAACTACTTGCTATACACGTTGTTGTTACAGGTTCGGACTGAGCGACGAAGGCAATTTTAAGTTGCACTTCTTGGACCTTTAAGGAAAAACACACAAACGATAGTCAAACATAGATCCACCCAAGAGAAGGACGCGCATCACACTCGAAGGAAATTTTAAGCAAATTGGGTCTGGTTCGAGAACTGCTAAAGCACTATTTTGTTTTAAATTGCTTTCACTGGTGGGAAAAATCGAATTTTTCTATAGTTCGGTTAAGACCAAATCTCGTTTGAAGCCCAATCGTGTGAAACATCTTAAATTAGAGTGCTGGATGGTTATCTTCATATTTTCTCGAAACATTCTTGCATTATTTCCCGACTTCTTCAAAAATGGTTGAATAAGCCAAACATGGCGAATTTGAACGCAATACTTTTACGTAATGGTACTACGGACAGACGAATCCTAGGTTTCTTCAATTCAATGTTGCTCCCTGCTTGCACTCTCCAGCTCTTTACGCATATGTCTCTATCACCACCTCCAACTACTTTTACTTGGCCCTTCCGCATCTTCACCTGGCTCCCATTTCCACTGTCTGGGGTATTCGTTGCTTTGGCATTATCATCTAAATGATGCCCTTTTTACTCCTATCAGCTAATTGTCTTTCCTGCAGACATTACTCACTTCTCTATTAGTTCTTCGTCCCCATGTGCCTGTTTCTTTGTTCTTCCATGTATTTTCCGATGTGTTGTACTTTGCCATGCACCCATAAGTGTACGAGTAGTACACAGAAATAACTGAAACCCAATTTTTAGACTACATATGCAAATAAAGGGCATGCAGGTCTGGTAAGTCCATAAAGCCATTGACTCTGTTATTATTGCGTTTTAATGATAATTAACCAATGTAGTTCATGTGCGGCAAATGTATATCTATGTATACATTAATCAAGAAGTGTTTAGGGTGACAAAACAAAATTTCAGCTAGTTCATAGCTCAGATGCACTAATCAATGATGTGGAACTGATTTTGATGTTCGTTTAAACAACGTTAATTCAAGTTTGAAAATGTTAGGAATTTACCGACTGAAGCAATAACAAAACCATTTTAGAATGAATGCAGACTAGTAAAACTAACAAGTCTGGGTATTAAAATAACTATGAATTTTATTATTGCATATAGTCAAGGTTTACTCATAGGAGTAGTTCAGCCTTCTGATAGATACATTAGCAATTTTATAGAACTATTTTTAGTAGTTGTGCTATTAACAAAGTTGATTTTCTGTGGTAATACAATTCCATTAATGGTATCGGGTTTGTATGCACAATAGCAAGCAAGCAAGCAACGATAGAATCTCCCCATTGAGAACGTCGGCAGTAGTTCTTTTGCATTTCGCCCGACGTTGTTTCGCAAAGGCAGCGACGCTGCTCGCATCCGGCTGCGGCTCGGCGAGTGTACCTATTTATATCAGCAACATGCAGTAAAATTGGGATAGAAGGGGTAATATATGAATGAACATTGACGTCATATTGTATGTCCTTTTGTGGCCACGGTATCTCCACACTCGCCCAAGTGGTGCTTCCCGTGACGTCGCCGCGTCCGGAAACTCATTCAGGCGCCTGGACTATATCCATATCACAGACGACCGATTAGATTACTTCTGGGTGGAAAAGTGTGCATTGATGCACTCATTGTGTGATACACCACGCCGCTATTTCTGGCCCCATTCTTGTGCCATCGCATGCCCAGATGCATTTGCAAAGACTTGGCCCGCCAGATAGCAATTATTTGATAAAGCCCAACCGTGGCGCCTGCTCGTGCCGTGCCAACTGCAAATGAAGATGGCTTCTTTATAAATTTAACCTGATTGACGCAGATGTGTATTCGGAAGTTCGCACGCGACGATTTGGACAAGTGGGTTTGGGACAGTTTTAGTTTAGAGGAATAAACCTAATTCTAGTTAACAATTTTCCCTATTAGAAAAAATGCGTGTAGGTACCTTATTTACAATTAACCAGTGAAACTAACAAATCAGTAAACAAATAAATACAGTGCGCGTTTATTGACTGGCGTACTCACAGTGAAATCTCGGGCGTCAAGCTAGAGCTCGGTGAACGATCACATAAAAAAAGCCGGGTTCTTGCCCCCAATCGTGTTTATAGTTACTTCTGTCATATTGCGTCAGCGAAGGATTTATGCTCCCTCCCCAACTCGTCTCGAATGGGTTGAAATCCCCAGTCACCGAATGTGCTAACGGCCATTGTGTATTGGAGGGTTTTGCGTCAGCGAAGGGATGTATGTCCTTCCGAAATCTCACTTTGCTTGTTTTCAAACATGGCAACTACCATAATTGAGTAAGTTGTGATAATGGTTACTATACATCGCTGCATTAAAGTGGGGACGTTGGAACTTTTTTTTTTGTTTAATTATTGCCGTATTTACAACTAACTCATAGAGCTCTAACAATCGAAGCAGACATTTTACTTGTTTTACATGATGTAAAAGAAGTGTAATTTAGAGTTGTTTCCCGAATATGGTATTTTTTTCTTCTCGTGCTTTGATTGTTTTTAAACGTTGGCTACTACTATGTTAAGGAGGTATGATAATGGTTACTATACACTGTTTTATTAAAGTTTGTCCGTTGGCATATACTACGTAACCATGACCATGACTGTTTTTGGTGAATTGGTGGTACATTTTTAGATAACATACATAAATTAATTACAACAGTCTGATCTCAGTAAAGATTTTTCTTCTTCGTTATCCTACGATAAATTCAAATACAGCTTTCTGCTCATCGTGGATACCTGTAGCTTGCCCATACATGATAACGAAGAACTCACAAGCGTATAATTAAAGTAAGTTACGTATACATAATGAGGTTCCATTCTGTAACTGTTATTTACAATTTATCCGTCTATTCTAATCCCTTCAGAACATCGGCACGACCAAATCTCATAGTAAAAACGTTAAGAAGTATGAACTAGAAAATATATTCTTGATGAACTCCCCGCCTAATTGATACATTTTCAGGTAACACATCAACATTAATTTCTGCAGTCTGATTTTCGTCATGATTTTTCAGCAGACTGGACGGTGACTAAGGTCAATTGTGTTTTAGTAATTTATAAAAAAATCGTTTTATTTTTCTTGAGAATTTGCAGAGGTGGGTCTTTGGTCAGGATGATAGATTCGGTTGAAGAATTTGGTCAGTATGCTTACCTATTACAGCCATTTAAAAGTTTAAAGCATTGGGGATAGCATCCGCTCCAGATCTTTTTCTTTCATTAGCATATCTGATAGTTTATTAGACTTCAGATTTCAAAATATCTCGACTTGTCATGTGGTCGCATTCTAATCTCATGATTAAAGCTGTGATTAACTAAGGTTACCATTAATTACCGTGGTATCGGTATATTCTGTATCTTTTTCTTTGTTTACTCTAAACGTGAATGCGAAATAAGAAAACACAATTATTTTATTTATTATTAAATGAGGATTTTCATAGCCCCTTCGTTGGGACTTAAATTCAAATGAGACATCTCGTGCGCGTTAGTATTTTTATAAATTAAATGCCCTTGTTGGTCACCTAGCTAGCTCAGTACACATGAAACTCTTATTTTACCTCAGTTCGTGGAAGGAAAGTGTCATTGTCTGCCAAAAACAAAAGCTGGCCTCTAACTGGGGTGCAATCAACAATACTCACAAGTAAAGCCAGTTTGTTTACACAAATAAACACAGATGTATTGACCTTTAAATATACATAATACACTAAAGTAAATCCGGATTAAACCTAAATGTCCATTCCTAAACACAACGATATCAAATAGGAATATATCATTTACGCGTAATAGCTCGTAGCTACATGCATTTACAAGTCAAAGACTAGTAGAATAACTATCTGTACTACATTTACATTTAAATATCGTTAAGAAGGCGCCAAAATAACTGTCTATAAGCTAATATTCAACTGCATCGATATCCGCGATCGCAACTTGCGTACGTATTTATTTATCTATTAATCGAATTCCTTTACGGCGACGAAATCTTTACAACACAGCCTGGAGCAAACACTTATCGCTCAAACTGCAAACATAGCCTGTATCAGGTTACCGTACGCTCGTGGCTAAGAACTGCTACGCAACGGACTGGGCTGGCTACGTCAGCAACCTTGGGTGACTCGATGTACAGAACTTTCTCACGAATGCGGCGGAGGAGTACCTGGCTTCTAGCTATGTCACGGAACAGTCGGAACGTCTGGAAACTCCTTGGTGATGTGGCAATTAAAATTGCGTTTACTTTGTAAACAAGGGTTGCTACACACATACTATGGACAGCAAATTCTATTTATTGTACGGCTCCAGGCGCTTTTATTTATTTCGCTTTAGGCGATTTTATACTGTGAGTCGCAATCTGACGTGCGCCTCAAGGCTTTGTATGACCGCGACTGACGTTACATTCCCCACGACCGCCGTTGTTCTATATCCATCGCTACATATATATATCGAGCAATACACGCGGTAAAACAGGACCGTACTCGCGCACTTAAACTCTACTTAGTTGCAATGATTAAATCTAATTAACAATGAAAAAGCATGTTAACATATTGAAATGAACAATCCAGGCGAGGAAGCCAGATGCCCGTTTTAAAGTGTTTAACTAGATATACTGGTCTATAATCGTTAGAAGCGAAATATTTTTTTTCCAAGAATTCAGACACAGTATATCGTCGGCAGTTCTCATAAAACGTACTATTTGGCATATATAACTGTTTCAGTTGCTTTCTCAAAGTTTTATGTAATAATTTAAGATCGTGTATTTTCTGTCGTCTTCCAATTTCGCTGATCGTATGTTTCTGTATTTGTCTTCATCTTTATTCTTCCCTTGTACTTGTTCTTCTGCTATTTTCAGTGTCTTTCGTTATTTGCAATTTGGCTCGGCCTTATATCACTTGTCTCATTGATTTTTGGCCTCCCCGCAATATGTAATTGATTATGTTGATCTGCACTTAAATAGTTTTGAATGGTCTTTGGAGATTCTTTTAGTAATAATTATTAGGGATGTCGGCGGGTACCCGGCTACCCGGGTCGACCCGGGTAATAGTCAACCCGGGTATATTTTCAGGACCCGGGTACCCGACTAGTAAATTATGTAATTTCCAGTAAGTCAGCCTTTTCCGGAGAAGATGATAAAAACTTAAAAACAATAGGAATAAGCTCTAGAAAAACATAACCATGCAGTAATAACCAGAATCACCCCATCCCATACCACATAATGTTTCTTGTTTCATATAATAAATCTCCTTCATGGAAATATTCAACCCGTCAATGGTTCCATTAAATCGCGTCAGTAGGCGATGAAGTAACATAAACATCCTCTGTGTGATTTTGATGGGAGTAGGTACTATTTCAATTTAGTTCAGTTTAAAACTCGCGGCGTAAAGAATGTTCCGATGTACGCTAACATTTTTGTTATATGTTTGGGGTACCCTCGGGTACCCGGGTACTGTTTTCGGGTACCCGGGTTTGATTTTAGACCGGGTACGACATCCCTAATAATTATCCATGTGCCGGAGCTCACAATAAATTATGCTTTGAACATACCATATGATCGAAACTTTTATACTCTAGACTCCCTAGAGGGCTGTGGAATTGACATTACCAATGTAATTTTAACGTATACAAACAATTACACAGCACTGCAGCCTAGAGGGTAAAATTACTCGATCATACTGTATATCAGCTTTGGAATATGTTTTAATACATTTAAATTCTCTTGATGGTTTACACTTCACACTAACGTAAATAGAAATAATAAATACGTTCTAGATATCAACAACACTAAAATAACTTAATTCCTTTCGACATTTATATACTTTGCGCGATTATTAACGGGCGTCCACGTAAAAAATGTCGTGTTTATATTTACTTCTGTCCTATTGCGTCAGCGAAGGATTTATCACCCCCCGACTCGTCTTCCCGAATGGGTTGGTATTTCTTGGTTTTCACATGTGCTAAAGGTCATTGTGTCTTCGAGGGTTTTGCGTCAGCGAAGGGATTTATGGACTTGACTGTCGCGCGCGTTTGACGCCCTTGCAATTCTGCGAGGCGTTTTAATTTCTGCGCGTTCTGACATTGCGTTTTCAGGTTTTGTCAATCACTCGCGCTCTTTGACAGTTTCAAACGCACCTCCTACTAGCATGTGACGGTTTTGTCTTCACCGGAAGTTGCCCATTCAGTACGTATGCACTTCATCCTTGAGCCTCTTTCGCGGAGGTTGTTTATTGCCGCTGTACGTGGCAGTTTGTGCCCGCTACACCACTTTAAAAAGGAAGTTGGTAACAGTTAAATGCGTTTAGTTAGGTACGATCGTTTCGTGACTCTCCGATAAGCGTCCTGAGGACATTTCCATATATGAAGCCATAATTTTGGAATATCAAACCATGTGTTGGTGGTAATATATTTCAGCTGTTGAACAAATTCTACTAGTCTTCATATCCACACTGTCCCATAATAATCGTTGTGCATTTGTTTTCGAATTTAGCGCGCATTTCAAGCTTTCTTTTATTTGTTGGGCAGTAAAAGGTATAAAGTTTTTTTTCTGACTGCTGTACTACATCCATTACATAACAATAATAATTGTACGCCGTTTCTCGCGTAGTACAATTTTTTTGCAGTTGTTTTTGATCTTAAATTTCTTCTTCCACACGGTTGTTGTTCACATTATCAAGCACTTCTTAATCAATGATATGCATATCTTTCTCGCTCTTCTGCGAATGCGTATGCTGTGCATATATTCTGTTTTCTAGTGATGAGGAAGTGTAAGTGTATACATCATTTCTACGCGATGTCCTCCAAAATGAATTTGTGTAAGAAGATTGTGCATGATGGATACATTGATAGTTGTTTTATCTTTTCAACTTTACCCAAGGACACTTCTGGTGGAAGTATGATTACTGATTACAGTAGCGGATGTTTGTTGCTTTGAATATTCTTTATTTTGACGTTTTAACATTTTTGCACATACCATTTGTCTCCATATTGGAATTAGAACAACCCAATAACCAACCGGCACATGTTTAATTTGATGTTCATTTTTTTGCAGCTATAGTAGGGTTTTCGCATTAATTCCTTATCCAACTATATTCTGAGATGTGTGTATTATTTAAAGTGCCCGGTGAAGATACAATAACATATGGAGGTAAACGTGATTGCTGTATTAAATATTCGCAGGCATTAATGGATATCTGAAGCTATACGGGTTATTATACATCTTCATTTATAATAGTTTAACTTCTTTTACCTTTTATACGACTCATTACGTCGTGATAATATCACGCAGTAGTATTTTATCCCAAAGTAAATCTACAGTCACTAATTCGTATAAAATAGGCCCGTAGCATTCTGCCATGAGGAACGCCCATATATTTAGTATAAGTTTGTTTAAACAACTATAATCATATTTGCCTTCGAAATATTTTTCGCGTTAATACGATGTAAATAGCAGGTAATATGAACACAACACCTTTATCGAAAATGTTAGTCATCACATCCAAGAATACAGTAGTAGCACAAACTCGAAAGAGGAAGTTTATGTTGTGAAAAGTTTCTTTGTGTGTGTTGTTGATCTGAAAGAATTGAACGATAAAAATAGATATTACTAGATCAGTGCAAACATGTGGATTTGTGGATATGTGTATATTTTAATTGCAAAAACAGTAGATGCCAATGTGAATTGAACAGAAGTTAAATTTCAATTTAAAAATCATTAAAGTTGTCTCGCCTCTGCTTTTATTTTGTATTTATTAGTTGAATATTTCAAGCATGTTTTTCTATATCATATTTTCGGTACCAAAAATTCCTGCACGAAACAAAACCGCAAATCCATTTCAAACAGTCTCTCGGATATTTCCAGTCGTTTTGAACTAGTTCAAGCTGCACTGCCAAAGCAAATAAACAACTGTCTGGCTTATCTAAGTCGGAATCGTGGAAACAGACAAATACCACGAAACTGTTGAAAACAGTTTAAGTGTTATCAGGTGAAGCTTCGGTAATACAATTAATCACAGTGAAAAATAAGGCAAGTAATTCCTGAGATTTGCTGCAGTTTAAAACGATTCGGAAAGATTTTACAATTTGACTCGTTTATTGAGTTGAAAGAACTTCTGAAACATACATTGATTTTCCTAATTTTTTATACCTATCCTATACCATAAAATCGGTGGTCTCTTTGTTTGTATGTATGTTTGTTCGCTATCTCCTCTGAAGATACTGGACCGATTAAATTGTATGATAGCTTAAAATTTTGCTAAATTTTAGACTTAGATCGTAGGCGCGGCTTTTATTTTCAAAAAGTCAAGTTTTAATTAAATCGTGTAATTAGCCAAGCTAAGCGTAGTTCGGGTGATTCACTGTATACCATTATAGCAGCGTCTTATTCAACGAAGCACCTTGGTAGAATGCTCGCCTGCTACGCGGGCGGCCCGAGTTCGATTCCCGGCCAATGCATCCTTTTTTAAATTTATATTAATGAATCTCTCTTAAATTAGCGAACCAAAGCTCGGGTGATTCACTAGTCCATAATAAAGTATAAACTTCCACTTTTATTTCGCATGAGGCGAATGGAAACTCAGATTGATTTAAAATTACAGTAACATTTGGCATTTTTGAAATTGTGTGCACAGTTTTAACAATGGAACGGGTAATTGCTTTCAATTTAAATTTGTTACTGCTTTAATCGTTTTAACAATTAAACTGTGGTATTAGCAGCTTATATACCGTGCTGTAGACGGTTTCAAATGTATGTCTTTTTAACGACCAAGATGTAAAGTTAGGTAAGATATATTACCCCATCTATGTAGTATTACTATTATTATTATCGCACTAAATTAACATTGACTTCCGCTTGTGTGTTGCTCATAGTATTTAATAACGTTTCTTGATGCGGAATGTGTTAAAAATTTAAGTATTTTCCCAGCATTTTCAACAAAAAATTTCTCTCCAAAAACCGCAAATCTAAATAATGCTTTTGTCTAACGAGGTCATGCCATAATTATTATGAGCGTGTGAATACAACAGTTTCTTCCACTGTGCGAACCTTTTAGCAACAATGAAGCTGTGCATCAATAATTCCAATTTTGAAAAGATACACTGAAAATATGTAGTACGCTATGGAAAACAATGCAAATCTCGATCTTTGACATGGTTGTCATTATTTGTCAGTGTCAAAGCGTGTTTCCTGTTTGTTGAAAAGAACGATTAATAAGAATAACAAATTTCAGATACTTATCAGTTCTACGTAAAAAACATCGTTTTAAATCGTTCTCCAAGGATGGAAATTAGGCTAAACGCACAATTTTCGCGCTACAAACTGAAATAAAGAAGTCTCCGTATTGCGTTTTCACAAAACACCGCTCAGAAGAAGGGTAGAACGCCGTTATTGGGATAACAGAAGCGATAGTAATTTATTCAAACCCTTATTTGATGGCAGAAAATGCTGCTGTTTGATGGCAGTAAATTTACCTAAAGCTTTGGCCGCCGGAAGCGCCGGGTTCAGTGACCCAGAAATGGAGGACGCGCCCTGTCTCGCTGGGGAAGCTCCAACCCCAGTAATACATGACTTCCTTTCAATTATTACCCTTTTATATACGCATATTCGATAGACCGTATAATGCCGAAGTTTAACAGCTAGGAACGCCTACCCAATCTTGCAGCAAGCTTCATCTTGCCTACCTAGAACTACATTCAATAAAATAACCTGGTTAAGAACACCTCCACTATTTCGTGTCTTGTATATCCCATGATTTTAAAATCCTCATTTGGGTCACTCGGTGTCGGTGGCTAATTTGCATTAAAATAGGGTAATTGAAAGATCAAACATCTAACCGATTGTTTGTTTGCAGATTAGAATGCACCGCAGCCTCGGATTGGGTGGGGGAGGATCACTGGGAATCCGATCTGCTGGTGGTGGCGTCTATGATGGCAAGATTGCAGGCTTGTACGACCTGGAGGAGACACTCGGCCGGGGGCACTTCGCCGTCGTCAAGCTGGCACGACACGTCTTCACTGGAGAAAAAGTGGCAGTTAAAGTCATCGACAAGAGCAAACTCGATGAAGTTTCAAAGGCCCATCTCTTTCAGGAGGTAACCGACCATACACTCAAAATCAATTCCAACACGTGGTGCTTTCCATGCCACGTTGCTGCTTATTATTTATTAAAGCTACATAACCACTCTTACAAATCAATATTTAATTTATAGGACATGAAATATACATTAATTTGTAACGTTCGAATTAAGTGTGCCCAATTTTGTGTCTATAATCTTGATTTGGTGTGGTGCCAATAGCACAGGTTGGATGTGTTACTTACAGGCAGACTCCCTTTTGTGTTTAAGAAAAAGGCCGCAATAAGTGAACCTACAATTAATAATTGATATTGACCGTATGTAATTGTTGCAAGAAATACAAAAAAACTACTCGTTTGTTTTCAATTAATTTTATTTGCTTCATATACACATTGCTGTGTTGTCGTGAGCATTCATATATCGCAATAGCTTTAATTTTGTAGCACAGTATTTGGGATTTTCGGTAATTAGTTAAGCACAATAGCTCAAGACATGCATTAATTGAAACCACTATAACCAAAGTACACTTGAAGATAGTTGAACTGTATCGATACTTTTAAACGATGCTTGTCGTTCTGAGCATATGAATTTTATGTTATGATATTTTAATTAAAATGTAATTTGTTGTAAGTTAGAAAGATTTATAACCATAAAACTGCTTAAGTATTCCTGTTTAGCGTAGTTTAGCAGTGCTTACAAACGGAGTTACACATTGAGTTATCTGTTTGCAACAATTCCACAAAAAGCCTATGTTTTTTCAATTTTTTACATTTATTTTTGCTCGCACTAGGCTATTGGTTTACAGTAAATAATTGTAAAAACAACCCTTTTAATGTGCAGTATAAATAACCAAAATTTGAAATCGTTCAGAAAATAAATAATAAAGATAACCAGGGGTGTGAAGGTTAGAAGTGAGACAAAATGTATGTAACAGTCACACGTGTTACTTATGTCGATTATGTGTAACCAACACATGCGAGTGCTAATAACTTGTGGACATTCATTAGAGTTACAATGCCAAGTTTGGCTGTAGGCTCAAAATTTCTCATTGAGTTACATACACCTTGGTTGAGTTTGACCACGCTGAAAATACCACTTTTTTAGTTTTCAAAATATCCAATTTTGTCGTCACATCTTAGCTCTTAAGAGTTGTTGAACGTTAGTTTTAAGTTAATTAAATAGATATATTTTTGTGCGATTAGTTCTCAGCTTTTCCTTTAAATTCAAACTGTTCTCACGATTTTGTGCAGTTTTGCCTAAATTATTCACAAGCACGTTCAATGCATTTCTTAAATTTATAACGTTATTATCCTAAAGGGCCATCGCATTTGAACCCGAAATTGCGTTTGTCCATGAGAAACCTCAAAATTTTAGTTTCCATAAGAAAATTTACCGGACATTCTGTTGGGCTATTTACGCACCCCCACTGGACTTGCGGGTAGCATACAAAATTTGAAATTTAGTTTTTTTTACGCAGAATCATGTTAACCATCCAAAAACGCAGACATCACTCTTAAGTGCTATTTGTATATTATATTATGTGAATATAATCTAAAATTCAAGAGTAGAGAAAGTTCTTTCAATATAAGGTTAAATTTGTACTGTTAAACCGAATCCTGTACCGCAATTGATATGCTGTTAAGAATAGTCAAATTGTCAATTTATAAAATACTAGTTTCCTATCCTTTTGTATTCTAAAATGTACTCACGGTGAAATAATTTTAACCTCTTTTTTTATTCCTATAGGAGTGACATTTTAAAAGTCCCTAAACCACATTCTAAAGATTTTAAAAAGGCACCTATATGCCAAAAAAGAATGTTCTAACTCGACAAACACAGGAGATACGAAAGGTTCTATAATTCACTCCTGAATTCAGATTCGCACCTTTAGGGTTGATCGGGCAAAATCCTGAATTGCATTTTTAGATATTTGTATGGGTAATCTTTGTAAGCAAAAACTATTGAGAAGTTCGTGAAAACACTTTTTACACCTTTTCACCCCTTTAGTAATTAATTAAATGACGTAACTAATGAAACCTTCCTGCCAAATTTCAAGTTTGTGGTACTAGGGGTTACGGTTACAGTGAGGGCTAAACGTATTCCCTTCTCCCCGCGCTCTCTAACTTTTAAATGTGTCGAAATACTTTATAGTAAAATTGTAGAGAAATAAACTACACCAATTTTAGATGATTTAGGCCAATAAAAATTTCAAGATGGCCGCTCGACGACGCCATATTGAACTTTTTTTTAATGGAAGCGAGTCATGTGAAACCTCATTTGAAAGGTTTCACTGAGTGGAATACGTACTAGTAGTTTCAGGAGATTGTGATGGTCCTTAACAAAGTTTTAGTAAATAATTAAGTACTGATCAAAGCGAAGAGTAGAAATACTAATAAAAGCAGGCGCCGCATGACCTGCTTTATCATTTTAAAAAATATTTAATATGGCGCCGATCCGCCATTTTGAATTTTTTATTAACCCGAAATGACTTAAAACATCTAAAATTGGGGTAGTTTATTATTCTAGAATTTTACTAAAATAAAATGATGCATGGAAAAGTTGGGGGGGGGGGGGCGTAGTCCTCAGTGCATATACCGGGTGACTATAAATAATTGAAATTTTTTTTCTTAGGTTGGCACTATTTATGTTGGTGGCACTGTAAGTCTATGTTAAATTCAATGTTCGCAGGTTAGGTTTTGCGTCATTCTATGTCAAAACTGACGCAAAACCTAACCTGCTAACCTCGCATTTGACATAGACTTACAGTTCCACCAACATAAACAGTGCCAACCTAATAAAAAAAAATTCAATCATTTATAGTCACTCAGTAGTTTGTTGTATTTAGAGCTTCGTCCCTTTAATATACTTTAGGTTTTCCGGAAATTATGGTGTTATCTAGCGCTTGTCTTGCATAATATTACAGAATAAACACCTAACGCAGAGCCAGTATATATAAGAGAGTACCGCCACGTCCGCCATGTTTATTGCTCTGGCATATGCGTCACTTTGAGGTTTGTAACACAATTTCATAAACGTGACGTTTGTCGGCAATCCAAAACTTTACTTAAAATTGGCAAGACTATAAATCTATGTCAAATTCGAGGTTTTGACACAAACTGACGCAAAACATAACCTGCTAACCTCGAATTTGACATAGACTTACAGTCTTGCCAATTTCAAGTAAAATTTTAGACATAACTCAATCAGTTATTGCTGATGGGAGTAAACATGGCGGCGATGGCGGCATTTTCACGGATCGAAGAATGGCAGTACTCTCCTATATACACTGGCTCTGACCTAACGCAGAGCGATTCTAAATCGCCTGTGAGTCCTGTTATATGTTTTGCAGTACTGAAGCATATTGTTGGTGACACTGTCGGTCTATGTCACGTTTGAGATTACCAGGCTAGGTTTAGCATCAATCTGTGTCAGACAACAAGATTAGGTTTTGTTGTTTAACACAGACTGATGCAAAACCTAACTTGCTAAGCTCGAATTTGACATTAAGGTTGCTAGATCAACACATTAAGTGTAGATACTGCCATTAGTGATTTTTTTTAATATCTATCCTTGTCGCACAATTTTCTCAAACTGGGGATAAAAAATGCAATCTAAAAATATGTTGTAACTTTGACAAAAACTACTTTTGATTGATAATATGTGACATAACCTAACATATTCTCAACTTAACAACAATGCCAAACCTCAAAATTATTGTCTTCCTTATTGCACTTGTGAAATTTGCATTTGTTATATTTATTTTACAATTTTTTCACGCGAGGAATGGAATGGCGGTAGCTCAAACTTCGTGTGTTAATCTAATGACGTTAATTGACATTTTTGACATAGACTGGCAGTGCTACCAACAATGCACTTCATTAGTGCCAAACGTATAGCACGAACCACAGATGACTAATTATAAATTTATTTGATCTCTCGGTACTAGGTACTTCTGAAATAAGTTTCTTGGTTGAGTTTTACAATGCCAAATGTAAAAGTATTATTAGAAACTCTGAGAACGGCGCTACTAAAATGCTACTTTGAACTAATGAACTTGGGCTCCAACTCCAACGTTAAC
Organism: Agriotes lineatus; assembly: GCA_940337035.1. Lineage (NCBI taxonomy): Eukaryota > Metazoa > Arthropoda > Insecta > Coleoptera > Elateridae > Agriotes > Agriotes lineatus. Next base: position 34,739 of record CALNHX010003890.1, on the reverse strand, counting down.
AGAAGGGATCCTGTGTGACAAAGTAGCCAACATTTTCCAGTTAATAATTCATTCGAGTTTTCTTATAACTATATTTGTATCAAGTTGCAAAATGAATGTATTTTTCACACTAGATGTGAAGACGTGTGTGAAAAATTAGCACTAGTGTAATATGAAATCTCATATTGCAACTAGTGCGAATATATGCATCATTTTGAAGTTGAAAATGACAACAAAATGTCATTATATTATCTTACATATGTCTCAGCATATAAATCAGTTAGTATTTCACATTACAAGCCAGGTAAAACAGTTTTTACTGGCGATAGGATTGGGATGACTGGCGAGCCGTTAGGCGAGCCTGTCATATCCTTGAGCCAGTAAAAATGGTTACCTGGTGTGTTTTGTTGAATATTTTATTTGTTTCTCACTTGTAAATAACTAGAAATTTACCATTTATTCAAAATGTCAAACTGACAAGCAACTAAATTCATCAATATGACACATACTAAGGAAGACAACTCTGGCTTTGCACGCTATCATTTATCCATGAGCATGCTTGTAAAATATAACTGGCTAGCCAGTAAATTTTTTACTGGCTAGCCATTTAAGAAAAATTTTCAAGGTGAATACAGTGACTTGATAAATTGATGTTTACAAGTGAGGAACAAATAAAAAAATTTATTTGTTGCTCACTTGTAAACATCAATTTATCAAGTCACTGTATTCATCAAGAAAGTTTATTTTAACAATTTACTAACTTGTAATATCTTTACAAGTTAACTGTCAGTTTTATAAGCGTGCTCATTAGGGTGGTTCTGCGTTATACTTAGTGGAAAAAACTTTTTCGAATTTTTTTGGTCGCACCCCCTAAAGTCGTTCTAATGCCGAAAAAACAAACGTATACAAAATTTGAACCCAATCGAATAATATTAACACGTGCCACCGAGCCCCGGAAGTTTCCAAATTGCAGATTTTAACTTAATTCACTTATTATCAATTAATATCTCGCGAACATTAAGTCGTATCGAAATTTTGATAATGACATAAATAAAAGGAAATTTAATTTGCTACTAATTTAGTTATATGCAATTTGTTTGTAAACTTGTTGGAACTTAAAAAATATGCGTTAAGTATTAAAAAAGGTAAAAATTCTTGAAAAATTGATTTTTTATATTAAATATAATATAATTAAGCAAATATATTTATTTACAAATTAAATAAAACGAACAATATTAAATAATTACTGAAGTTACATAAATTGAAAGAATATATTTACAAACTTAAGAATAAAACAAATATACCAAGTTACCTATATGTAAAATAATTAAATGCATATCACAATAATTACTTTTTTTTCTAAGGAAACTTTACTGGAATCCGGATATTGACGCCGATAATCGCTAACAACTTGTAGCAAGTACTGTTTTTGGTCCTCTTTCTTGGTAACTAAGCTATTATATTTTTCGACCAGTTTAATACTTCTTTCCGCAATATCATTTGTGACGTGAAGTAAACAATTACATATACTTACTTACATTTTCCATTTCTTCGTAAGTTCATTTTCTTCTTGCATCTTCTCTTTCCAGTCGTTATTCAGTTCTCTTCTCTTGTTGATGTAACCTGATATCAATACCAAGCATACTACCCTTTTTGCCTTTGAAGAGGCAGAAACTGTTTATCTTCTACATCTATTAATTCTAGAGCGTTCGCATGTGCGATATCGAACAGGTCGTCAAATTTTTCATAAAATTGTTATTTCTTCCTTTTATGAATCTGTTCTTTTATTTCCTTGTTTTAGCAGACTCCTTCATTCAGAGTATAATAATTCCCTAATGATGTTTTTCCTTAGCTGGAATCCGTGCTTTTTACCAAAACACTCTTCCTTGAATAATTAATTTTGCACTTTTATGTAAATTCAATTTAACTATACGCATATTAAAAAAAGTACTTGTAAAACTTGTTCGTTTGAGAGCAATTTACTACCAATAATTTAATGTGCATCATTTCCTATTAAAAGTGCTTAGTCTTTTTCACGAAGAACCTTTGACATTGAGGCCATTTTATGCTTTAAAATTTTAAAATGGTATATCCTCCCTCTAAACATCTGGTTTGTATTGACAAACAAAGAAACTGTGTTCGACGGTTTGACTCGTTTTTTTTTTAATAACTGATTCTAAAAATATTTCAATATACTTAAAATAAGTAAAAAAAATTATTATTGAATTTCAAACATTTATATATCATAAGATCTATTTACTTGTATTATCAAAATCGCCTAAAATTGAATAATGGATTGCAATTTACTTCAAAATTGTAATCCTTCTACGTTTTCAAATTAAAAATAGAAAGAAAAAAAATCGAATTAAAACGTTTTCTAACACTTGACGCATTTTTTAATATCTGGTAGGTTTGCGGACAAATTGCATATAACTACAATTGTAGTACATAAAATTTCCTTTTATTTATGTTATTATCAAAATTTCGATAAGACTTCCGGTTCGTCAGATATTAATTGATAACAAGTGAATTCAATTAAAATCTGCAATTCGGAAACTTCCAACGCTCGGTGGCACGTGTTAATATTGTTCGATTGGGCTAAACATTTTTATGAGTTAGTTTTTTTGGCATCGGAACGAATGTAGAGGGTGCGACTAACAAAATTCCGTGGTTGCAAAATTCGAACCACCCTAGTGCTCATAGATAAATGATAGCGTGCAAAGCCAGAGTTGTGTTCCTTAGTATGTGTCATATTGATGAATTTAGTTGCTTGTCAGTTTGGCATTTTGAATAAATGGTAAATTTCTAGTTATTTACAAGTGAGGAACAAATCAAATATTCAACAATACACGCAAGGTAACAGGTTTCACTGGCTCCAGTCATATCCTTCTATTCGCCAGTAAAAACCCTCTTACCAAGCTAGTAATGTTAAATACTATTGAAATAGTACCATAAACAATGCAAAAGATGCCAAAATGTCAGAACTAAACCATCTTAATACTATGCTCATAATCAAACTTGTATCGTTAATATCTATTACGTTACAAGATCGGTAAGTGCTTCAGAACAGGCCAAAAAAAGTCTGAGGAATGAAGCCCAAAGGGCCGAGTTTTGCAATTTTTGAGGCCTGTTCCAGTAAGGCACTTAACGGTTGAGTCTCGTGTATTTACATATTTTTGAAAGAGTATTCTGCAGTTATTAAAAATTCTTGACGGAATACTAATATATGTATGTATGTATTATCTGTAACCTCATTTACCTTGCGGTGTCGAGGCTGGTGCTATATACGCTGGCATCTGGCGGTACAATGATCAACTTGCCCCGGATTCGGGATACAGAGTTTGATCGCGCCTTTGGTGCTTGCGCAGCAACCATTGTATGAGGTGTGTGTCTTGGTGATGTGTTGACCTTGTTACTCTATCTCTTAGGTCTGTGGTTCTGAGTAGAGCACAGTTAATTTGGTGCCCAACTGTGAATGGTCTCACTAAGCCCGATTCTAATCGCCAAGGATACGGAAAAATTCCGACCCGCTGGGATTCGAACCGAGGACTTGCTTATTGCAAGCCTGAATACTAATATATAATAGTTTATAATGATGGTTCAGCAATATTTCGACTGCAATCGTAGACACTAAACATATACTACCGTATGATCGAAAACTTTTAACCTCTAGAGGGTTGTGGATTTTTTTAAGATTTAATTTATGTTGGCAGTGATGAGTAAAGGTAGTACCATAGTATAGAAAACCCTTAGTAGCGACACTGCGCATATTTGAGCGAGCGATTTTGCCACGCGCATGATCGAGTTTTTCGGCCGCCAAAATGGCGTGTAGCTGCCAGCTGACGTTCTGACGTGTCGTGCCAATATCGTTTGTTTGTTGTTTTGTTGTGCAATGGGTGCTCGTTCTTATTGTGCTGCAAATTGTTGCAGCAATAATTCATCAAACTGCGGTTTAAACTTTTTTAGATTTCCTAAAGATCCAGAAAGGTAGGTATTCTGGTCCTATTAAATTAAATTTGTGTTCATACCAAGTTTCCTAACTTAAAATTTGATCCTGCTTTAACATGCGTTACATTTATAGATCAAAGTTGTGGATAGAAGCTTTAAAACAGCCCGAACTGCTGGTAATGCCAACGGAGAAGGTATACAAAAATAAAAGATTGTGTGCTGATCATTTCGAAACCAAAATGTTTCTGAATGATTTACGGAATCGCCTTCAAGTACAAGCCGTGCCCACAGTTTTTAAAAGAAAATTGTAAGTATATTTTTATACAACTTGCATCTAAAGTAAATGACATGGCCAAATACTAACATTTTTCTATCCATTTATAGATCGGAGAGTATCAATGCAGATGTAAAGAAACATAAATGTGATGCAGTACGCAGCAATGACGAAGAAAGTTGGCCTGCACCTGAGGCATACAAGATGCCTCCTAATACAGACAAGACGCCCATACAGAAAAAGGATAGCTTAGTTTGTACATATGCTGCTACACAGACAGACTCCTACTGTTCTGCGAACACGCCTCGAAAAGGGAAACTAAGAAGAAAATTAAAGGCATATCGTAAAGCCACTGTGGAGTTAAAACACAAAATAGAGACAAATCAACAAAAAACTAATGTTACTGCTGCTGACTATGTTCAGTTGTGCGATAAGTTTGTTTCCCCTGAACTGTCTTTTTTTATTAAAGAACAAATACGATTAAACCAATATCGCAGTAAACAGGGACGCAGGTACTCTCACGAATTTAAACAATTTGCTCTAACAATATTTTTCATTGCTCCAAATGCATATCGATTTTTATTAAAAGCTTTTAAGTTGCCATCGGTCAGATGTTTGCAGCGTTTTATTGAAAATTGGCCGGATGAACCTGGTTTAAACAATTTGGTATTTGAAATTATTAGATTAAAAATTGATACATTAAGTAAAAATTATAAAAAATGTATACTTTGCATTGACGAAATGTCAATCAAGGCCAATTTATTTTACAGCATAAAAAAAGATAAAATTATTGGACTGCACGATACTGGCAACTCGAAATCCTTTAAACCAGCACAAAATGCGTTAGTTGTAATGGCCAGAGGGCTAACATTAAAGTGGAAGCAGCCTCTTGCTTTTTTTCTAACAAATTCAACGTGCTCAAAGCAGGAACTGAAAGGTATTATTTATGATACAATACGCAAATTAGATGCTGTTGATGTAAAAGTAATGGCTGTAGTAAGCGATCAAGGGTCAAATTTCTTGGATTTTACAAATTCTGAAAACATTACTCCTGAGAGGCCCTATTTTATTGTAGATGAGCAAAAAGTATTTTATATTTTTGATCCTCCCCATCTTTTTAAATCTATACGCAATAATTTATTAACGCACGACTTCTATTATAATGGTAAATTAGTTTCTTGGGGTTTTATAAAACAATTTTATGATGCCGATAAGGTTCGACATTTAAGATTGGCACCTAGATTAACACAAGTACATTTAAACCCAAATACCTGGCAAAAGATGCGGGTAAAGTTTGCTGTTCAAGTTTTAAGTGCAACGGTAGCATCCTGTTTAGACACTTATATAAGTTTAGGTGCTATGTCACCGGAAGCACAAGGAACTGTAAATTTCATTCAAGATTTTGATAATTTGTTTGACATATTAAATTCGTCTTATTCAAGTGTTGGAAAAGGTGATAATAAAAAACAATTTCAAAAACCCTACAGTGGGGAAGCATATCAAATTGAGTTTTTAAATAACATGTTGAATATGATAGGTAGCATGTCTGTTTTTACCAAAGACAAAAAGGACAAAACCAGGCAAATAAAATGCTTAAAGGGGTTTCAGTTAACCTTAAATTCCCTACTACAATTGTGGCCTATTTTAGAAGAAAGTGGTTTCAAATATTTATTGACACGCCGGCTAAATCAAGATTGTCTTGAGAATTTTTTTGGTGTTATCAGAAAACGCGGTGGAAATTCAATAAATCCCACACCTGTACAATTTAGAAATTCTTTTAAAAAAACGTTTGCGCTGAAATATATTCAGCACAGTAATGGAGCAAATTGTGCGGAAGATTTTGATAAATTTTTATCAGTATTGATGCAGAACAAAGAAACTTCCGACTTATTGAAAGACAATAAATTTTCTGAAAATGCTGCCGATGTATCTTTAAAAATACAGGATACCGATTATAGGCAAGAAGATGTATTTAAAGAAAATTCATTGCGGTATGTGTGTGGCTATTTAATTAAAAAAATATTAGCAAAGCATTCTTGTGAACAGTGCATGGCAATATGCGCAACTAAGGGAGAACTGTGTAATGGTACGGTGTTCTGCCAAAAGAAAGCATATGACAAAAGTAAACCAACTGGTAGTTTATATGTACCCAGTAATGAATTTTACAACTTTATTTTAGAATTAGAAAATAATTTTACTGCTAAGTTTGAGGAATATGCTATGGGAAATGTTGGAAATAATTTTTTTACTGACTTCAAAAAAAACATTTAATTTTAATGCTTGTTCTGATTTCCCTTTAATGTATATTATTAAATTATTTATAAGAATGCGGATATTTTATACAATAAAATTTATTAATAGAAATTTTAGAGATACTAACCAGAAAAATAGAAAAAGCATAATATTGGCTCATTTATAACACTGGAATTACAGAGTTTTAATTATGTTTATTCATTAATGATTATGTATTGTTAATTAATTTTACTAAGCCTATTTTGTTTAATGTAAGTTAGTATTCATCAATGATATTTAATTAATTAATGTTATTAAGTGTATTATCAAAGAGCATGCTCTTTGGTATTATGTTTGCTGTAAGTTAGTAGAACTTTGTAATCATAGTTTCAGTGGTTTGTCTCCTCGTAGTATAGGTATCCTGTATTTTTCATTAAAATATAATTTTGTAAGTAAATTAATATGACATGTATTTATAATGTTATTGAATTCCTAATTAAATCAAACTAGTAAATGTTTGAATCATTTGAATTTATTTTATTTCATTGATTCATTTCCAGTCTTTATTTGCATTTATAATGAGGTTGGAATCTGAATTTTGATAACTACTCTGGGCGGATCGTTTAAATTTGGCGGGATTTTCGGCTGCCAAGATGGCCGCCGCCGCCAAGGTCACTGAATTTCGACCCACAAACATCAAAGGAACCGCCGCAAGTGTCGCTACTAAGGGTTTTCTATACTATGGTAGTACTTCATAGTATTATAACCTATACAATTTTGACAGATAAACTTAATTTTTACAGGATGTTTAATATCGAATACTAGGTGGTGCTGTGTATGGTATATGCAGGAAATCATTTTGAACAGCTGTAGTTGTTTTTGTTACTAACATTTTTTATGTATTCAACAAAAATGTTTATATTTGTTATAATGACATTCTTGATATAACCTGAAACTGACAGATATAAAATGCCAATGTGACTTTTACTACCATGACTGCCAACAAATTTTTTTGACAAAATAATTCCACAGCCTCTGGAGCATAGAAGTTTTCAATCACTGTATTAAGATATGCGAAAGCAGCAGTATTGCAGTAGCAGATTGCCAGGCTTTTAATATTCTGTTCAAACCTGTGGATAGGTAAAAACTTGTTCTGGAATACACTGGATCGGTACTGAGCCGAGTAAAAATTCGATGTTGGGATACATTTAACGGCCCTCTCACTTTCCCGGGAATGCTGGTCTATGAAGTAAAGTAACAAAACCGACACATGTTGATTGTGTGGTGTATCTGAACATCGAGGAGTTCAATTTTAGTTGCATGTTTACCCTCATTGCGCTTTCATATTATACGGAAAGCTAGACTATTTGCACAGGGTATGTTTTGCAATTCTCAAGGGTCTTTGAAAACATTTTGTTTTATCTGTAATAAATTATGACGGATTGTTCTGATGTTTTTGCAGTAAATTGCATTAAACAGTCTACTAATAGTCTAATAATAGAAAAACATTTCATCACAGTAATGCAATAGGTTTAACAGCCACAAACCACATCTTTTGGTAGATTTGAGCAATTTTGTTTTGTTGTTTATGATTTGGCAGAACACATTAAATAACCTTTTTTTGTTTGATTTGATTTGGTGTCATCAAATAAAATACTGAGTCACTTTGATGTCATCTAAACAGTTCAAACTAATTAGACAAAACAAAAGAATGCAGTTCAAATAAAGACACATTTTAAAATAATAAAAATGCAACCGATACTGCTGTACCTGTACCTATGATAGAAGTACTTTTTCTTATGTCATTTGTAAAATAACAATTAGTAGAAAAATTTAACGTGTAAATCTAATGAATAAAATTTTAAAAAGAGCTGAAAAACAATTTCCTATATGATAATAATAAAAGCAGTGAGAAAGTAATTATTGGAATCAAAATTGCATCATGTAATGGGACATAATCGAGTAAAAAAATGATGAGCGAATAAAAACAACTCAAATATGATATTATTAATATGTTTGGTATTTTTCCTATACGTTTAGTGTCATACATATTACAATTTCTTGACAAAACAGTAAAACAAAATAAAAACGTTTGATAAAGATTTTTTTTTAACAAGAGATGCCAGTGTGAATGCTCAAGTAAATAGAATGCTTTCGTTAAAACATTTGATCCCTCGTAATTGATTGATTTGATGGTTTGGAACTAGATTAAAAAATTTAGAGTGATGTGTTTGTTCTTTGCTTTGTTATTAATTAATTCACATTCGTAATTAATTAGACAATTTAGTCCCATATCCTGAGCTACTGCCATATTCAAATTTTATACAACTATGTTTAAGATAGTGTATATGTAACTCCTTTTCTGGACAATAATTGGTGATGTTAGGGTAATTAACAGATTTCTGCTTGTAAAGTACATTTTTTTTCTATAATAATTTTCAAGGTCAACTTTCTAGGGGATAAGTTACATTCCTGCAGGGTCCCTAGTTTTAATAATGTTGGGACATAGATTTTTAGTTCTTTTTTTCTCCACTAAAAAAAATGATTGTCATTTTGACAGATATGTCATAATTTAATATCGCTTGCTTCATTTTTGCATTTAAAATATTTCTTGGTTTTCTTATTTATCCGATTTTATTGATGATGATGATGATTCCATGTTAAAAAAAGAAATTTGTCAAGAGTTCAAATTAAGAAACTTTAACATTCAAAATTGACATATAACCATAATTTTGAAAAAGTTCTACCAACACGTATAAAAATTTCCTAGTGTTTTAATCACATGTCTACCAACATTGTAACACTTTGACAGTTATTATAGAAAAAAAAAGTACTTTAAGTAAGGCTTTGTCCAGTTTAAATTAATGTGACATAATATCTATTTTGAGTTAATAATCAGTGTTGCCAATTAGGGTTATATAGTTTGATTTAAATTTACTATTAAAACAAAAAATGTATGCACATAAAACACTGTTGGAGCCTGTGGTTTGAATCAGATCACACTTACACCCATATTCATAGTCGTTCACCAGCGGATCGCCGGCGACTCGCCGGAGTTTCGTTATGAATAGTATGTTGGCGGCACTGTACGTCTATGTCAAATTCGAGGTGATTAGGTTAGGTTTTCAGTCAGTTTTGACAGAAACTGACACAAAATCTAACCTGCTAACCTCGAATTTGACATAGACGTACAGTGCCGCCAACATACTATTCATAACGAAACTCTGGCGAGTCGCCGGCGATCCGCTGGCGAACGACTATGAATACGGGCGTTATTGTTCTCTGAATGATGTCAAATAACATGTGAGCACACAAAAATGAAATCAAGCTTAGCTTTGAAATATTTGTTTGTGTTGGTGGCACTGTAAGCCTATGTCAAATTCGAGGTTAGCAGGTTAGGTTTTGCATCAGTCTATGTCAAAACTGATGCAAAACCTATCCTGCTAACCTCGAATTTGACATGGCATACAGTGCCACCAACACAAACAAATATTTCAAAGCCGAGTTTGATTTCATTTTCGTTTGCTCACATGTTATTTAACAGTCGCTAAATACATATTTCGACAGCTAAGCTGTCATTTGCAATAGCCTCTGTAGAGGAGATTGTTAATTGTATCCAAATGTCGAATGTCACCTGACTCAGTACCGATCCAGTAGACTACGGAAAAAGTTCTGCCTAATCACAGATGTGGACCAAGGACTAGGGCAGGGGTGGCGAACCAATGGCACGCGTGCCATTGGTGGCACGAGACAAAATAATTTGGGCACGGCGCGCCGCGGCGTTAATTATGAATTTAGGTACCTAATCGAAACAATTTATATTTAACAATGAATTGAACATGAAGCTTTAAGGTGCAAATAAAACAATTATTGTTATGATAGATCTCATTCGTACTTTCGAGGCTAAACTGCAAGTTTTCAGTAACGATATTGTTACCAAAAACTACAAGTATTTGCCAAACTTGAAAAAAATTACCAGCAATTTGGATTTACACAAAAAACCAGATCAAGCAAAAGTCACTGAAGAGTTTAATTCGGTAATTAATCTTCAATCAAAGAATTTTCATCGAGATTTTCTCAGTTCAAAGAATTATCGAAAACACTGAAGTTTATTATGTATCGTGATGTGACTTCACTTGATAAACTGAACTTGGCCAAATTTTATTGGTTGGAAATTGAAGAAATTGAAATGCAGCTGATTGATTTCCAGTCTAGTTCAATATCGATTCAAAAATGTATCGAAACAAGGAAAGAGTTAGAACTAAATGAAATAGTAAGACTACCTGTATCAGGTAATATGAGTAAAAATGCCAACATCAAGATTATGCAAACGTGGAATTCAATTCCAGACACATTTAACTGTCAGAAGAAACTGTCTTTTGCTATCTTAACAATATTTTCATCTACCTATGCCTGCGAGTCATTATTTTCAGTAATGAATAACATTAGACTCGCTTAGAAGCCGTTTGTCAGATGACTCCAGTTTAGCTTGCATTCAGCTAAAAGTAACAAAGTATGAATCTACTATAAGTTATTTAGCATCTAATTTGCAACAGCAGAAGCCGCACTAATTGTTTTCTTTAAATAAACATAACGTTACTATTGCTGTACAAAATTTATATTTTTGGTTGCAAATAAAGAGTTTTAATTTGATAGTATATAATCTAATTTTTTTCCCCATTAATTACTAAGTCAAGATTTTTTTATGGCACGTCATGGCCTCATTAAACATTTCTTTAGAAAAAATGGCACGTAGATGAATAAAGGTTCGCCACCCCTGGACTAGGGTGACCAGATTTCAATTTATACAAATCCTGAGATTATTTTTGAGTAAAATAAAAGGTTTTTTTCAGTGTGAAATATAGGATGTTTATAAAAAACAAATAGCAAGCAAATAAAAACAACGTTTTTATCCCTTTCTATTAATGGTTAGCAAATATAATACAGGGTGTAACTGAAATACTTGCCCATATCTTAATGGTAGATTCTATGTCACAAGTTGACCAAAAAAGTTCATATAAGCCTAGGTTCAATTCACACCCGTTACGAAGATATTAGAGAGGCTTTTATAATTTTATTGTAAATTGGGAAAGAACATTCAAATGAAAATTGGCAAATCTTTTCCACCAAAGGAAGGCTTATTTATGCAATGGCTTTTAATTTTTACATATTAAAATTAGCAAGTTGCATAAATGTTTCTATTAGACTTTTTTAACAGATAAGAATTTGGTTTAATACAATTTTTCTTCAAACGTCAGTAAAATGTGACATTATACTGCTTGATTGATGATGCCAAACTGTCACTTAAAAAAAAAGTATTCTATTGATAAAAAAGACCTGCCAATTTTCATTTGAATATTCTTTCATGTTAACCCCCCCCCCCCCCTCTAATATCCCTGTAAAGGTTGAGAATTCAACCTATGTTTATATGAACTGTTTGGAAATTTGTGACAAAAAATCCACCAATAAAATATGGCCAAACATTTCAGTTATACCTTATACATACCGGGACCGGCAATAACATTTTCTTAGACAAAATAGTATATTGTGTATCTAGGACGAAAAGCGTGACATTCCCAGACGACTGTGAATATTGTTAGGCGAGGCGAAAGCCGAGCCCAACAACACAGGAGTCTGGGAATGTTGCTTTTCTTCCAAGATGCACATACTATTTTTCCGCCGATCGATACGAGTAATTAAAAAAATTAGGAAATAGTACTCGACTATTCCCTGCCTAGGCTGGGAATATTATTCCTGTACAGTTGTATTGTAAATTACCTAGCAACGGATGATGTAATGGAATGTTTGAATTATTCCTGTACAGTTTTATTGTAAATTACTTAGCAACGGCTGCTGTAATGGAATGTTTGAATTATTCCTGTACAGTTTTATTGTAAATTACTTAGCAACGGCTGATGTAATGGAATGTTTGACTTTGCTTAACAAAATGTTGTCAATAATGTGACAGTTCTAGTACGATTGGCGGAAAAATTAATTTTTTTGTTTAGAAAATGTGGCAAGACGTATGTAATTTGAGCCGTACATTCTAAAAAACATAAAATATATAGGGCGATTCATTTAAAAAATCAAAATGCATAGCACTTCCGGTGGAAGTTGACCATTTTAACTACTAATATATAAGCCGTTCACGATCTTTTTGGGTCAGGTGAGGCTATGACCATCTAGTAATTTTGTTGGCAGAACCTCTGTTGCAACTAAACTCCCTCGTGGAAATTGACACTTTTTGTGTTAGGTTAAGTTGTTTTCTGTTTAAGGTTATATTTTCTGAATAGGTACATTGTTGCCGGATATTCTCTAGTCTCCACATCAACTCGCGTTCTTTTAAATTTGGTCTGACCTTTTTAAATTGGAAGTAGCATCGGTTAATAGAAATTTTTTATTGTAACAAAATTATTTTGGACATTTTGACTTTTCCTTTGACGGAAATTTAAATTATTTTTACACATTTGATAAATCATTTATCTTCTTACGAATATTAAAATAATAAATCTGGCAATGTGGTGGCAAGAAAATGTCGAACAGACACTGACAGAAAAAAAAAGTTGCATCCGCTACATCATCGAATCAGTTAGTCCAACATGAAAAGAAAAAATCATAGCCAACTCTGTCCCAAAAAGGTCGTGAACGGCTTATATCTATCAGTCAATCAGAAATTATGACTAGTATTAAATTTTATCCAAGTCGATTCATCAGTAAAGAAGATATAATCATGATCCTGATCTCATTGTCACCCAGTATACCCATTTAATTTAATGTTTTATTATACATGTGACTCAAAAAAGTGTGGCGAACCAAACTTACTTTTTTTTAATAAAACGCCCTGTATTTGGGTAGCTTAAAAATGTTGCATCGTAATGCCAATCATTTTAACATGAAGCTCTCTGGGTCAAAAGTTAACCGTTTCTGAGATATTGCCAATTTTATGCAAAAAGATGATGAATTTCAGGCTACTGCCGTAACAAAAAACAATTGAATGATAGAAAACGTTACCAAAAAATTATGTTTTTCATGAATTATTTCGAGTAAAAAATAGAGGTTCTGTGTGCTTAAAATTTGCAAATTTTTTAATAATTTTGGAATTGTTTTAAAAGGAGTGTTTTAAAATTTTCAGAAAGCCCTTCTCATGAGCTTTTTTTTGACATGACATGTTACTTTACTTACTTGCTTTCTTACTCTCAGGTGCGACTGTCCATGAAGGGCTTTGACCTCCTATTTGGTTTTGCTGATTGTGGTCAGTTGCTTATTGTTCGCTTATCAGCTTTTTAGCATCCTTCATGCTTTCTCCAGCTCTTTGGAGTTTTAGCATTTTCTCTCCATCCTATCACTTGGGTGGCGGTGCATTACAAAGCGGCTTAAGCCCGTCGAGCTTGTTAGGTTATTTGCAGTCGTTGTTATTGTTGTACTACTCTATACCGACAATAGATTAAAACAAAATATTTGTTGACGTCAAATCAATCAATGTTTGAAGTGCACCCAATACTAAAAATTGCGTGCACTCTGGAATGCACCTAGACACAGCGTAAATTTTAGGGGTATAAAAAATTAGATATCGGAAGAAATCTCATTAAACGGGCTTTCCAAAATTACAGAGATATACAGGGTCTTCCATTAGTATGTAGTATTAGTAATATTATTTGTGGGGAGACTGATGTCAGGCAAGTAGGTTGCCATAGGCCCTTTTTGCCAACCCCGTGGACAAGGTCTAGGCATGCAGAGTACCAGGTACCTTAGTCCTACTTAGAATTTTGCCGAGACTAAGGATTTCCAACCCTAGCAAGGGATCTTTTACATGCTACACATCGTAGTAACATGGGACCCACGGCTTTACATCACTTGCAAATGATGGCATTCTGTAGAGGTTTTCATCCGCATTTTTTAAATATTTAAAAACCTCACCGGAATCGGGGATCGAACTCTCAACCCTTAGATCAGTAGCCAGAATGCTTATCACTGAGCTATGGAGCCCGGCGGGTCTTCCATTAAAAAATCGAAATAATTAAATTTGAATTAGGTATAGGATTTTTGGGTATTAGTTTTTTTTTTTTATCTGATTTCATTTGATACTAGAATTCATTTATTCGTACATTTCTTGTTTTCTTCATGTTATGTTTTGTAGAGTTCAAATGTTTAAATTAGTGTTTAATGACGTTAGTTTGGTTAGCTCTTTAAATAAAACATCTTGAAGGACTTACTTTGCTTTTTATGTTCAAAATCAAATATCTGGAAAACCGTTGAATTTAGAAACATAAAGTAACATATCAAAAACACGCTCATAAGAAGGGTTTGTCAAAAATTTAAAAGTCTTCCATAGTAGCCTAGTAGCGCAGTTGGGAAGATGCTAGGCTTGCATTAAAGAAGTCGTCGGTTCAAATCCCGTGAGGGCAGAATTTTTTCGCAGCCCTGGCAATTGGAATCAGGCGAGAACATTCACAGTTGGGCACCAAATTAACTGTTAACTATTCAAAACCACAGACTTAAGAGATAGAGTAACAAGATAAACACATTACCAGCACATACACCTCACACAATGGTTGCTGCGCAAGCACAAAAGGCGCACTCACCATTTACAGTTGGGCACCAAATTAACTGTTAACTACTCAGAACCACAGACCTAAAAGATAGAGTAACAAGATAAACACATCACCAGCACATACACCTCACACAATGGTTGCTGCGTAAGCACAAAAGGCACGCTCTAACTTTGTTGAGCATTGTACCGCCAGACGCAAGCGTTTAAAGCACCAGCCTTTACACCGCAAGGTAAAGTGAGGTTATTGATAATACAAGTCTTCCATTTAAAAAATTTTGGAAATTATTAAATTTGCCACTTTTTGAGCAACTCGTATAACATAAATACTCGGAGCCACCCACTATTTTACACTCGAAATAATTCATGAAAAACATAATTTTCTTTCATTCAATTGTTTTGTGTTACTTATAGCAACCGCCTGAACCTCGGATTTTTTTGCATAAAATTGTAATAAACCAAAACAGTTAACTTTAGACCTATATAACTTACATTAAAATGATTAGCATTTCAACACAACTTCTAAGCTACGCAAAAAGTAAGTTTGGTTTGCCACACACGTTTGAATTACCAAGTATAATCAAAAATATTTTATGAATCCACACCAACACCAATTTTATGTAATTCAGAGCTTTAGAAAGATTGTCTACTCTGTGCTTTAAAAAACATAAAACACAATATTAAAAAATCTGTAGTTCTAGTAAGAATTTTAATAATAATAATAAATATGAAGTAACAAACAACTTCTGGGATTGGACCATGTCATTATTGAGGTCGCGACAGCACTTCCCTATAAATTCTTGTCTTTCTCCTTCCGATCGTTAGAAGAGTTTCGCTTCTGGCGTGGTTTACACGTTGAGTTACCGTGCTCTTTTGCTTTTTATCCTAATGAACCCCGTACGAAAGTGGGGTTGCTGAAACAGAAGTCTTCTACATTTAAAAAAATCAAGGTGCATTATAGTGTAAAAGGGAAATTGCCTAGCATGTCTCTATATTCGTACTAGCCGCCACCAATCTCTATACGCTGATGGTAAAAAGTTAGTTGTTGTTGTTTAACATAAATTAAAGTAACCTATGAACTATACTCTCAATTGTGTTTCTTTGAATATGTTGACATCACATGTTGAACATAGTTATGTATAAATAAAGCACACCTATTAAAATTTCTAGAACAATTTCTTTGTACAAGTGTTTTTTATATCACTTACTTTTTCGCACCAGTTTTTATGACCACATAGACTTGCCTAGAAATTATTAATTATACATGTAGTAGAAGTGGGCAATATTTATAATTGTGCAAACACATGTAATAATTAATTTATATTATGCTGTTATTCAGTTGGCTGTTGTGTATATAGTTTTCAAATTCATCTGTAGCTTGTTAAAAAAAAAGAAGCATGCAGATAATGACCTTGCCAGCAATTTACAATTTTAATGTTGCTCAAAAACGTTTTACGATAATTTATATTATAGTTACATAAGTGTGTATGTTTTAATATGCAACTTTGACATTGGCAATGCTCCTTAAGTAAACTTAAAGACATAAATAAATAAACTTAAACTTGAAGAGATAACTAATATGGTTGCGTAATACTTATCTAAATATTTTGAAATCGCTTATTTGGTGTATCAGTAAGGATATAGGTTATACAGGGCACGTTTAAAAGTTGCAGCAATACAGTTACATCGAAAAGTTATTAAAATAATCAGTACTTGGAAGTCCAAAAAATATATTTGAGCAGATAAAGACAATATAATGGATTTCAAACTAACCAATAACCAATAAGATTCTTTGTCCAAATGCTAGACTGCACCAAATTGAACATACCAAACTAGTGAATCATTTCTACATACATCTACATTTCGTAACTTCCTGTGTGTAATGAGCTGAGGCTAAAGCATAGTTTTTTTTTTTTTTAATTACACCGCTGTCTTTAACCAAGTACTTGAAAATTATTATAGCCAATTTTTTTCAGGTACGCTGTATGAAATTAGTCCAACATCCAAACGTAGTGCGACTGTATGAAGTCATAGACACAGCCACAAAGCTTTATTTAATCCTAGAGCTTGGAGATGGAGGGGACTTGTACGATTATATCATGCGCCACGATTCGGGCCTTTCCGAGCAACTAGCTCGCGACTACTTTCGCCAAATCGTCAAAGCAATATCCTACTGCCATAGACTGCACGTAGTTCATAGGGATCTAAAGCCAGAGAATGTGGTCTTCTTCGAGAAGCTGGGTGTCGTCAAACTGACGGACTTTGGATTTAGCAACAAATTTTTTCCTGGCCAAAAGCTGGAGACGTCGTGCGGCAGCTTGGCTTACTCTGCCCCCGAAATCTTGCTCGGGGATTCCTACGACGCCCCTGCTGTTGATGTGTGGTCCCTAGGCGTTATTTTGTATATGCTCGTGTGTGGGCAAGCTCCATTTCAGGAGGCGAACGATTCCGAGACTCTCACCATGATAATGGATTGTAAATACACCGTGCCCTCCCATATTTCAAAAGACTGTCGGGAGTAAGTATCTAATATAGAGTGCGTGCAGCTGATCTTATATATCTTGTTTTTAGTCTCATTTCACGCATGCTGGTGCGAGATCCCGAAAAACGGGCCACTCTAGCTCAAATTTCAGCACATCCTTGGCTGGCACAGCACAAAGATGACCAAACTGCAGATAGTGTGCCTCTGGTTTCCAGGGAGCAACTGTCTGATGAAGATCATAATCTAATTGTACAGAAAATCGTGAATGGAAACATTGCGACAAAGGAGGCGATTCAAGAGTGAGCCTATATTATTTTAGTTGTGATCAAATGGCATTAACAAATTATAATTGTAGGAGTATAGATAAAAACGCTTATGACCACATTACTGCCACATATTATCTACTAGCAGAAAGGAAATTAAAATCCAAGAGGCAAGAACAGGCCAATAAAGGCAAAAGACCGGAGCACCTTGCTGTTGCACAGGGTTCCCCTGCACCGTTGCGAGATCTGAATAGTACTGGTCCTACGCCTACCTTGCTGACTGTACCTCGAACACCTGGAGATTTACCACAGGTATTTGATTTTGTATTTTTCTTATAATATAGTTTACTGATAAATTGTAGCAGTATTGTAGAAACTATATGTTTCCATGTTTTTCAGTTACCAAGGGATGTAGAAATTTAGTTGCTTTGATATGAAAATTAACTATAACTGAAGGAGTTTAAATGCGAACACTGACAAGGTCAGTTTATGTTAATGTATGAACTAACCTGAATTTTTGAAATCTGCGAGATAACAATTAATAACTTGATTCACATCTGTCTTTTAAGCATCATTTTGAGCTGATTCACGCAAACTCCATTCATTTAAGCAAGTTTATTCACCAAAGGTCAATCAACCTTTGAGTCCATACTTTCAAACATGCGAATTCACTTTCAAAAACACAAAAAATTGTGCCTTATTTTGGTTAGGCGGCCATACTGTGAGCAAGTAGAAAAGGCGGGAAATTTAAAAAGTTGAATTATAGGCGCACCACCGACAATAGATGTTAAAACCATGGAAACACACGTCATGACGTCACAAATCTACTCGCTAGCGCTACGCATGCGCACTCAGTTTTAGATTCCTGCCAAAGTCGCGAGTGTCGCTTCTGAATCCATTAGGTTATAGCCCCTTTATTTTCAAATAGTAGCGACACCCTTTGATGTTGCCGCTGGGGCAAAATCACGTTGGTATCCCTTAAGTCCCTAGCATATATAAAAATCGCCTAGGAAGTTGCATAATTAATTAAAATGTGACATTGACAGTTGTCGTGTTTTTATTCATTTTCTCTTCGAGGGCTAATTCGAAGTCGAGGACGTGGAAATGCCAGGGTGTTGTGTCAATAAGTGTAAAAATAGTAGCAAAAAAAGGATTTCAGGTATTCAGATCTGTTATTTTTTCACTGTTTACACTAAAATTTACCGTTTAGTAACTTTTTGTATTTTCATGTTTGCATCAGGTTTGCCCCACAATGTCGCTACTATTTGTAAATAGAGGGGCTATACATTAGGTGTTTATTCTGTTTTAGTATAGTCTGACCATTCAATTTCGTTTTTTATTTTTAAGGTTATATGTCACATTTGTTTATTTCTATGCACTCTTCGTGTAAATATATACAGAGTCCGGCAACGAAGCGGGGGTGGAAGATATATCTAAAACTACGAGAGTTGCATGAATATTGTGTATATAAAAGTTGTAGGTACGAAGGTGGTGCACATTAATAAAATAGTGCTGATTATACAGGGGGACTCATTCATCATTTTGATATAAAGTTGTATGGGCCTAACGTTAACTGTTTTGGTGATATTAACGATTTTATGCAAAAAAATGCTGAACTTCAGGCGGCTGCTATAAGCAACAGGAAACAATTGAATAAGCAAAACATTACCAAAAAATTATAATTTTCGTGAACTACCTTTCAAGTGTAAAATGGTGGACCTGGGTATTAATGCTATACAGGGTGCTCGATATTTGCAAATTTAATAATTTCGACTTTTTTTCAAATGGAACGCCCTCTATATTTTTGTATTTTTGAAAAGCCCTTTTAATGAGCTTTCTTTTAATATGTTACTTCATACCTCTAAATTCAACTGTTTTTCAGATATGCGTGTTATAAACATAAAAAACAATTTAAGCCTCGTAAGATGCTTTATTTCAAGGGATAACAGACAAACGTCATTAACATAATGATTTTAGCATTTGGTTTTTCAACAATAGTAGTTTGTATACCAAGGCACTGAAGTATAACTTTTTATCACAAATGTGGATTTAGTTGCCGAGGCCCGTAGGGCCAAGACAAATAAACCACATGAGGGATAAAAAGGAACTTCAGTGCCGAGGTGTACACTATGTTTTATTTGAAATCGAGGAATCGTGAAATTACAACATTTTAACCAACTTTTGTAGGTTATGTTCGGTCGATTGACGTTTATCTGTCGCCTCGCCACCTACAAAAAAGTCGTAAAACAATGGATTACTTAACTGCCGATTTCTCGTATTTTAATGCCGATTTCAAATAAAAAAATTTACGAAACAGAAATCCAGCCACTACTTAAAAGTAGAAATAATAAATAGAGAAAAACGAAAAAACAGGAGAAAATTAAATCTGAAAAACGATTCAATTTAGGGATAGGAAATGAAATGTCAGAAGAAAGACCATTAAAAGTACTTTTCAAAAATACAAGGATATACAGGATGTTCCATTTAAACAAATCGAAATAATTATATTTGCTGATTATGAGTTCCTTGTACAGCTTTAATACTCAGAGCCGGAAAAGAGAACAATTAGAACATTTAATATAATTACTTAACCTAGACTAGTCACTTATAATGTACAATCTCCAGATTGCGGACAAGTGCTTATTGCACTTATGCAGTCTTCTGTGTGTTGAGTGCAGTGGAATTGCTTGTATGATCCACTGTAAAAATGCTCAATAAAATTATTATTATTATTATTATTATAGGATTTGGTATGTTGCATTTGTTTTTTCTTAATCCGGTTTTATTTGACCTTGAAATTAATTTATTCCTGCATTTATCGTTTTTCGTGTTTATTATTTCTTGTATCAACACTGACTGAGTTTATATTTTCTAAACCAGGTTTTGTGTTTTTAGTTTTGGAGAGCTCAAATGTTTAAATTATTATTTTAACAGTGTTTGTTTGTTAACCCTTGAAATAACGCATCTTAAGGGGCTTAAATTGTTTTTTATGTTTAAACAGGCATATCTGAACAACAGTTGAATTTAGAGGTATGAAGTAACATATCAAAAGAAAGCTCATTAAAAAGGCTTTTCAAAAATACAAAAATATACAGGGCGTTTAATTTGAAAAAAAATCTAAACTATTAAATTTGCAAATATCGAGCACCCTGTATAGCGTTAATACCCAGGTCCACCATTTTACACTTGAAAGGTAGTTCGCGAAAATCAATTTTTTGGTAACGTTTTGCTTCATTCAATTGTTTTCTGTTGCTTACAGCAGCCGCCTGAAGTTCAGCAATTTTTTGCATAAAATCGTTAATATCTCCAAAACAGCCTAACGTTAGGCCCATACAACTTTATGTAAAAATGGTAAGTATTTCAATGCAAAACTTTTAAGCTACCCAAATATAGCGCATTCCATTGCCACGCTTTTTTCAGCCACCCTGTATAATCAAAAATACTTTAGCAATGTGCACCACCTTTGTCCCTACAACTTATATACACAATATTCATGTAACTCTCATAGTTTTAGATATATCTTCCACCCCCGCATCGTTGCCGGACCCTGTATAATGCATCAAACAACTCTACGTTAATTATCAGGTCTGTATTAGTTTAAAAAATGTGCGAAAGTTACATCTTACCTGGTTTCTAGTAAAATTTTGCAAGCAAAAAAATTAAAAATTAATTTTTCGAATAATTCCAAGTTCATGTCTTGGTGATAATGCGCCGAAGATTTTTGAATTTGTTTGGCAGATAAAAAAAGCACATTATTAACCCACCCATTATCACTACCAGCATGAACAATTATAATCCTCTTGCTTCTGGCAGCAGGAACATTCAAATAGCATTTTTTTAAATCTCTATTGATGTTGTCGTGAGTGTCAATTTCGTCCAAATATATTATTTTTCTCTTTTCAGCTCGAAATGCTCTAATTTTTTCAAGATATTGTACTTTCAGTATTTGAATGCGTTAACTTTGTAATATCGCTTGTCCTCTGTCTAACTTTTTATATGTAAAACCATTACTGATTCAAAACTTTCTTAATATTTTTTTCTCTCTCGCTCAGGCAAATTAATACGACATTGTTGGAACGCACTCAAAAAAAAAAATCCGGAAATAATTAATGCTCTTATGAGGTTATATGTGATAATTTTTGGGGTAGTAGGTATCACGCAGGTCCATTGCGTGTGGATACAAATATTATAGGACGATTTGCGGAGCAATGCAATGAACATGAGTGATACCACCCCAAAAATAGTCTACCTAACTTTGACTACGAACAGTATTCGGAGGACTATTCAGTGAACCAAACCCATTTTCCAAATTAAAAAGACTCAACACTTAGTTACACATGTTACAATACAATTTGTGTAAATATCTTCAATAAAAAAAAAGAAAAAAAAAAGCGAAACACAATAAACTTGGGAACCTGGAACATAAGAACACTGTTAGCACCTGGAAAAATGATAGAAGTGGCGAATGAAGTAGCAAGATACAAGGTAGGAATCGCAGCTATCCAAGAAGTAAGATGGAAGGAACAGGGAAAAATCAATAAAAAAGATTTTATAATGCTGTATTCGGGGGGAAAAAAACAAGGAAAAAATGGTACTGTTTTTATAGTATCAAAGGAAATGAAGGATAAAATTCTGCAATTTAAGCCCATTAATGGACGACTATCTTACTTAAGAATCAAAGGCAAACCGGCGAACATATCTATTATAAATGCATACGCACCCACGGAGGAGAAAAGCGATAACGAAAAGATGGCCTTCTATGATGAACTTGACAAGATTAGTGAAGCAATACCAAAGTTTGACACCCTGATCGTATTAGGCGATTTTAATGCCCAGATTGGAAAAGAGAACTGCTTCCATGAGGTAGCAGGTAAACACACATTGCATGATGTAACTAATGATAGTGGGACAAAACTATGTAACTTCGCAGCCAGAAATAATTTAATAATAAGCAGTACCAAATTCAAGCATAAGACAGCGCACAAAGAAACATGGGTACAACCTGGGGGAAGGAAGGGTAACCAGATTGACCATGTACTGATAACGAAGAAACGAGCATCATCAATACGAGACGTAAGAACATTCAGAGGAGCATGCGCAGACTCTGACCACTATCTGGTCATAGCGAAAATCAAACAAAAGATTGCATAACAATACTTTATTAGCATTTAATTACATACTGAAGTGTATTGTCAGTCTATGTCATATTCAATGTTAGTAGGTTACGTTTTGTTTTTTATTTGACACAAACTGACGCAAAACTTAACCTGAAAATCTAAAATTTAACATAACCGGACAGTGCTACCAACAATACAGTATTGAGTTTTTATGTTACTAGTGTCATTAATAACCATTTTTCCTATTTTTTTAAAAGATTCGAATTTTAGGATAAAATAAACCTTTCACCGTGTAAAAATGGAAAATTGTAACCAATAGTATGTACAGATGCAGTATTTTTTTCTCTACAAAAACTTATTTACACTTTAATTCAAAAAAAAAAAAATAGGGGAGCCAATAATTAAACATTAAAAATTTACCATTGAAATCTCTATGCTGCGTCGCGCAAGTCACCACCCTGTATATAATTCACATTTATATTATGAAGGGTGTTCATTAGAATTTGTGGTCTAGTCGGCTTTGGAACTGATGAAGTCATGTCGTGAATTAAATCATATAGCTGATAACTGACACTGGTGACACTTTAGGTCTATGTCAAATTCGATGTTATCAGGTTAGGTTTTGCGTCAGTTTTGACACAGACTGACACAAATCCTAACTTGCTAACGTCGAATTTGACATAGACTTACAGTGTCACCAGTGTCAGTTATCAGCCAGATGATTTAATGCACGACATGACTTCATCAGTTCCAAAGCCGACTAGACCACACATTCTAATGAACACCATTTACAGGCAGAGTGTGTGTTGTGGTGTGGCCTGGATTTAATTACAGTGTCTCATTTTTTTTTCTTGAATATCACTTCTCCAGTTGTGAACCTCTATCAATCATAGACCACCTATTATTTGGTCCTTCCATCTCTTCTTCATATTTTTTCTGGGTCTTGTTTGTAAATGACTTGAGTTGATCAGCTGTTTTATTATCATTCTTATTTCAAGCTTTTCTGAGTCTACCTCTACTTTCCTCCCCGTATGCCCCACTTTTCTCAATTATTGTACACAGGCATCCTTATTAGGTAGTCAAACCATCGCAACTGGTTATCCTCTATTATTTCTAGCACCCACATTATTCTAGTCTTTACCTGTTTTTATCATTCCTTAACAAATCTCTTCATATAACTTCTTCTTTACTTCCGAGCACTTGCATTTCACTCTTGAATTTTAGTTCTTTTGCCACTCCCGATAGAACCCATATTTCACTAGCATAGGTCAAAATTGAGATGATAATACTCCGATAAACTCACCTTTTAGCCTCTTTATATTCTTTTTCCAAATAAGAATATAAATGAATCTAAGCTGGTTGCCTCGAATACGTTACTCTGGACAACAGACAGGAGGGAATTGTAATAAACGGCGAGATAATAAACAACCTACGTTACGCTGACGATACTGTGCTTTTAGCAACTAGTGAAGATGAACTGCAGATTCTGGTAGAGAGCGTAAATGAGAAAAGTATGGAAGCAGTGCTAAAGCTGAATGTTAATAAGACTAAGGTAATGGTAATCAGCAGGAATGAGGATGTAAGAGCAAGCATAACGGTTAACGGTAGACAACTAGAACAGGTTGTGAATTACAGATATCTGGGATGTTCTATTAATAGTAGCTGGAACAACTCTGCTGAAATCAGAGCAAGAATCGAACAGGCCAGAAACACCTTTAAAAGAATGAAGAAGATACTGTGTTCTAGGGATTTAAGTCTGAACTTCCAACTACGACTGCTTCGATGTTATGTATTCTCAGTCTTACTTTACGGAGCGGAAGCTTGGACCCTCACTGCCTGTACTACTAAAAAAATAGAAGCATTTGAGATGTGGTGTTATAGGCGTATTCTTAGAATACCTTGGACAGATAGGGTACGCAACACCACAGTACTAGAGCGATTACATAAAGACACCGAGATCTTGTCCGCAATAAAAGAGCGTAAATTAGCATACCTTGGCCACGTTATGAGGAATAGCAAGTACAGGATCCTGCAAAACATTTTACAAGGCAAGATAGAAGGAAAGAGAGATCCAGGCTGGAGAAGACACTCCTGGCTAAAAAACTTACGAGAGTGGTATGGAGTGAACACTGCTACATTATTCAGGAGAGCAGTCAACAAAGTTCAAATAGCTACGATGATAGCCAACGTTCGCGGAGGACATGGTACGTAAAGAAGAAGAAGAAGTTAGTAGGATTTTTTTGAAGGTTGGCTTCACTTTGCACAATGAAAACAAAATAATCGGCATAAATCAGTAGTCTGATCGTCACTGGCTCTAATTTTCTCCCTCCAATCCTAGGCCTTCGTACTGCACCATCCAGTTCCCGCACCAGAGATTCCATTGATGTTGTAAATAGTAAGAGATCTGAATTCCTCCTTGTCTTGCACCTTTCGTTGTCATAAATTCTTCTGACATACAGCCAATCTTATAAAGGCCACTAATCTGACGTTAACTTTAATTCGCTGTTAATATAAACAAAAGCACATCAAAATTTTTTTACTAATGAATAAAATGTCATAAGCACTAATGTTTTGATGTGCTTTTGTTTATTTTAACAGCGAATTAAAGTTAACATCAGATTAGTGGTCTTTATAAGACTGGCCGTTAGTGTTGTTAGTTCTAATACAATTCCTCTTTCATTCTCAGTACCTGCTGTAGTGTCTCTGTAGTTATGCTGTCAAACGTGGCCTTCCCATTCACCGATTTTGACTCACTAGAATTCATATCGCCGAATAATTATTTCACCGGAAAGCTATTCGCTGGATTGTAGGGTGCGTGTCATATAACAAAATTCGGCAAAGTACTGTGTGTCGTTCTAGCCTGTTTAGGTTAGTTGCAGTCTTTGATAATTTTTTTTCACTACCATGGCCGGCGTTGTCCCCACGATCAGTATTGTGTCCTCGATCTTGATAATCGGCGAAATGCATTCCGGTCAAAAGACTTCCGGCGAATGGAAACAGAGCCCTGTCAAATACTTTTTATAGGTCAACGATTGATAATATTCTAGAGCTTTTGATATCAGTTGACTTAAGTGAAATATTAAGTCTTGTGTGCCGTCACCTGCCTGAATCTGTGTTGACTCTCATTAATTCTATTCTCTATTTCTTTCTGTAATCTTTTTTCTAAAATTTCATATATCTTGCCAGCAATCCCTACTAGCAAAATGCCCCCATAATTGTCACTTCTAAAAGCATCACCCTTTTTTAAGATGGGACTGTTGCTACTCCATCACTTAAAGTACATTTTTTTTCTATAATTTTCAAGGTCAACTTTCTAGGTGGTAAGTTGCATTCCTGCAGGGTCCCTAGTTTTAATAATGTTGGTACATAGATTCTTAGTTCTTTTTTTCCACTAAAAAAATGATTGTCATTTTGACAGATATGTCATAATTTAATATCGCTTGCTTCATTTTTGCATTTAAAATATTTCTTGGTTTTCTTTTTTTATCCGATTTTATTGAAGATGATGATGATTCCATGTTAAAAAAAGAAATTTGTCAAGAGTTCAAATTAAGAAACTTTGACATTTAAAATTGACACAAACATAATTTTGAAAAAGTTTTACCAACACGAGGTGTAAAAATTTCCTAGCATTTTAATCACATATCTACCAACATTGTAACACTGTGATAGTTATTATAGAAAAAAAACGTACTTTAGTATATTTTTATTTCGTCATGACCAGCTGCTATTTATTTCTATTATTTTGTAATTCAACAGTTTTCTATATTAATTTTCGTTTATCTTTTTATGGCGAACTATTTATCGCACATTTCTTTGCTCCCAATATTCTTGTTGTTCTTCCTCTTTTGTTATTACACATATTATCCATTTACTTGACATCCGCACTGTCAAAATGGTAGTATGTTGGCACCACTGCTATATTTTACATTTTAATAATTAAATTAACGTACAGTCTAATAAAAACACATGTTTTTGGAAGTATAGTCAAGATATTTTTTAAAAATTTAAATAATATAAATTCCCTTCATTATTTGGTGATTTGTTGTATTCCCTAAGTATTGTCGACACTTCTTCGAACATATGGCGTTTTAGATCTCTCATCCATTCTTTGGCATTTCGTGTATATTTTTTTGCTTGTTGTGCTTTTTGACACTTTAACTCTGGCTTCTGATCCGATCAATTTATGTGGTATATTTACGTCTTTCACATCTTTTAATATTTTGGCTCTACGAGCACTGTAAAAAGCCATTTTGGTCAATGAATGGTGTATATTCCGTTCACGTTGTTTTGGCATAATAGGAGGCCATGATTTATTTTTTTAATGTAGGGCACACTGTTCTACGTGACACAATTTTGTGTCACTGAAGTGCCTGACATGCGAACAAATTTACCGTGTAGCTGAATTTCCTGCGACCATTATCGACTTTAAAACGAGATGGTATTGTTTGATCAAGTCTGCTAAAAATTATCAAAAGTATAAGTTGTTGCGTAATTGCTCACCTTATGTTATTATTTCCCCAAATATCTTGCGTGGTGCAAGGGTGCCTTTGTTTTTCATATGTTCAAGTACTATTGAAGTCGAACGTCGGTGTTTCGACTTATACATCATCTTCTTTTTTTAGTTTATTGTCTTATATCTAGTACTTCTCACGGTCTGATTATGGCAGTTCTCTGTTGCTCCTTTCTTTGCAATTTCATTTGTATATCTAACTTAAGCTTCTATCTGCGTTCTCATATATCTCTGTGTTAAAGTACCGTGCGTCCTTGTATTTTTGTAGAATTTATTCAAACGGGTGTTCGAAAAGTCTTTACGTCTTGGGCGGCTGTGGAAATTCAAATGTATGAATAATATGTTGGTGGCACTGTAAGTCAATGTCAAATTCAAGGTTATCAGGTTAGGTTATGCGTCAGTTTTGACACAGACTAACACGAAACCTAACCTGCTAACCCCGAATTGGACATAGACTCGCAGTGCCACCAACATATTATTCATACGTTTGAATTTCCACAGCCCCCTAGGACACCCGTTACATCCAGGTATTTCATGGCTTTTTGGCTTGTCATATCATTTAAAATATAAAATTAATTGACAAGTTTGTTAGGATTATCGTAAATCAAAAGTTTTTATATCAATGTGTTTGAATAACCAAACATTTTACTACAATGGAGAAACAATGCACATTATTAACACTAACATTTTTTTTTTTGCAGAGATCTCGTAAATGTAGTATAGTACAGGAAGACGAAGAAGAAGAAGACTTATCGAGTTGTTCCGGTCGAGAGGAATTAGCTCCTCCACACAATTCCCTAAACCGACGAGGCTCTCGATCCGAAGGCCGGCTAAACCTCGCCCTGCAGGAGCGCTTATCAGAAGCTGAAAGGCGGAAACCTGATCTCAGTAATGTGCCCAAGCGGGATGTGCTTCCCAAAATGAACATTTTGAGGAATCTAAGTGAGGACAGACCAAAGTCGGCCGAAAATAACAGCCAAAACAAGTGGCGGATGGGTAAGAGCGCAAGCATACCCGAAACCACGTCTCCCGTCCAATCTAAACTAATTAGTGATATGAAACCTAATTCTAACGCAGTCACCACGAGTATTATCACGGAAGCATCCACGATCTCCATTCCCGTACTGACCACAACTTCATATTCAACTCCGGCAATACCAAAGTATAAAACCATGCCGTCTCCCACTCGCACGTCTGTTAACGTAAGCTCGCCTTTACACTTGAATGAGATTTTTGAGGAAGGTGACGGCCCCGATACAAGTCCCCGGTCTACAGCGCGCCAGTTCGTCAGCCGGAATCAAAAACGGACCTCGTACGAGCAGAAGCGATCCAAATTTCATAAAAATCGAACTGCTTCGTGCAGTTCTTCAGACGCCAGCGACGACGACAGTGAGAGCAGGAAAAAACGTGCTCATAAGTTGAACAATGCTGAGAAGCCAACGCGAGGGCGACGGGACTCCCATGATGACAGTAGTGACTCGCAGGAACCCGGCACAGGTGCAGGGACGGGGGCAAGGAATGGCCGAGTGGGCAGTGCTGCTCTTATTACACAAAATAATGTCCAAACCACGCAGGACACAAATAAAACTAGTAGTACCAATAATAACAACAATAACTCTGGGCGTAAGAATACAGGAACTTCAGGGGTTGTGTTGGGTAGAAGACATAAGGCAGGAAGGAGAAGAGAAACACGGTTGCGCGAATCTCAGTCTTTAAATCGAATTACTGAAGTGCAGGAAGATACTTCCCATTCTGTTGTTATTTCGACTACAATTACAGCCACGCAAGGTACCAATGTTACTCCAAAGGTTAAAGGGTTAGGTGCTAGAATATTACAGGTAAGATTTAGTAATTAATAAATTCTGTTCAGATTGTTTTTAGATATGTAATTTTGTGAAGGTGTTTATAAATACAACATTTTTAAATTAATAGTGGACCGTGAGTCACTACTCAAATGCTGGTCGAGGATCTATTTTGCATTATCACAGTTTTATGTCAGTCTGTGTCAAACAACAAGCAAAACCTAACCTACTAATTTCGAATTTGACATAGACTGACAATACACTTCAGTAGTGCCAAACGTATAACACATATCACAGCCTGACATAATTGGTTTTTTTTTATTGATCTGTCTGTATATTGGTAATATGAATTTAAATATTACCCTGTCATACAAGCTTTCTCATAAAAAATTCCTAAACTTCAGTATAGGTACTGTAACAGATATATCAATATGGTGCATACTGTTCGGCTATGACAGTTTCCCCAATTCAGCTGTGTAAAATTACATTGTTGTGTTTAAACAAGGTTTACATTGGAGGTTATGGTTACCAAATACTTTTAGGTTAGAAAACAACAAAACCATATTTAAAATATACGGTACTCCCCACCCAAGAAGGGCGCCCTTCCGTGCTTTCCAAGAATACTTTGACACTCAGCATCACTCCCTTTCGCTAATACAATGAAATATCATGAACAAATAATTGTTTATTAAAAAAAAAAAATTTATTTACTACGACCATACCTCAAAAGTTGATGTTGCCTTCATTTTCGGAGGACCTATCGTATGAAAACGATCCAAGACTTCAGGAAGGTTCCTGGCGACCGGAGTCGTGTACACATACGAACATACATCCCCTGCACAGCACGTTTAGGCACCCCCCAATACGAGAGAGGGCTCTAGTGGGCTGGGGTCTTCACCAAAAGATCCGCACAGCCGAGACGGAGATTTGGTATAGTGGGTTCATTAGTCGGTTGGCACGAATTTTAGAGATTTTTGACTCAGAGTGGTTTTCGATATGAGGGAATTTCAATACTTCGTGTCGAAGTAATACACGTAAGGTCTTATAATACTTCAGATTTTAAATATTTCTCCACATGTAGGGGAGATCGGGGTAAGATGACGATAGTAAGGAAAACTGAAATATTTGAGTACAAGGAAATTTATTTAAAACGTAATATTACATATATAAATAGAATATTATATCAGCTTCTAAATAATATATATTTTAATAAGAAAAATAAAAAGGTTTTGTGAAAATTTTTTGCAATTTCGTCATCTTACCCCAACCCGTAGGTAAGATGACGAACATACAGGGGTAAGATGACTAGTAACAGAAATCGCATACAAACTGACCACATTCTCCATAACGGTTACAGTTTTCATGACATCATGTTGAACAAGCTGAACATTGAATCCAGTCTTTAGGAGGTTCTTGATAAGTTTTGTGACATCTTGGACAAGTGTGAATCGTTTGATTAGTTGCACGTGTCTGAACTGTTTGGTTCGTCATTTTACCCCCGTCAACTTGCCCCGACCTTCACAAAAAATGCTTTGTTGAGGTTAGGTATCAACACGAGCAACAATAAATTAAAATCACATAACGAATAATCATCATTACTACACAAATTCATGCAATTTAATAAACATATTAATTTACCTGATAATAATCCAGAAAATTATACCGCAATATCGAAAAACAAACTTTATCGTTATGCGACTTAGCTGCGTCTTAAAATATTACTTTACCTACACATTTTAGTCCTAGATACAATTCACTAGATGGCGCTAGTATTCAGTTTTGTCCACTTCTTTTGGTATTTCAATAAAACCCCTTCGTCATCTTACCCCGTTCGTCATCTTACCCCGTTCTTCCCTACTATCAAAGTAAGCAGCCCACCTGGCAACAATATTCTGTTCTGTTAAATGACAGTTAATTTGTTGGAGGTTATGCAGGTTATACAACAAAATAAAAATTACGGTTCGGTTCATGTGCAACTCAAACATAAAAATCCAATGCAAAGTTTCATGCAAAAAATGAGTGAATGGAGGCATTGTAGTACGTGGTATGAGAATATGACTTACCACAAATAATTGTTTTAAATATCATAAAACAAAGTTGAATAAATCTAAGAATAATATTAATTCATCAAAACTTTCAGAGTTGGTTGCAAAAGCTGACACATAATTTGAAAATATTTAATACCGAAATACTAATTTACAGAAACAAATAATAAACTAGAATAAAACTGGAGTAGGGAAACATAATTACATTTAATTATTATCAGAAACTTGTATTCTTCTTTAGGTATTTGTTAGTTCAACACAATATAAACGAATGTGGAAAACAATAACCTTCCTTTTTATTTACATTAGAACACAAATTACAAAACTTACAAACACATCAATGTGTTTTAAAATACACTAATAGCGAATTAGGTATAATGAACGCCGAAATCTAACTAGTAATTAGAAGCTGTGGAATCTGACCCACTCCCTCGACTTGGTGAGGGTGACGCAAGACTGATGGAGAAGCAATGATGGAATTCCAAAGTGTCTATGTGTATATAGGCCGCTTGTGCAAGGCAAAGGATTCCCCATTCTTTTGATACAATAGGATTGCCCAGCCCATGCACAAGCTATAACTTTTGCCTCGCAAAGAAATCCCATTTTCTGGATCGGCTTTACGATGCACTATTC
The DNA here is from genome assembly GCA_940337035.1 of Agriotes lineatus. Lineage (NCBI taxonomy): Eukaryota > Metazoa > Arthropoda > Insecta > Coleoptera > Elateridae > Agriotes > Agriotes lineatus. The sequence goes on along the minus strand of CALNHX010003890.1, from coordinate 2,903 downwards.
GCCGGCCAAAGGTTTGCTCTCACTTTCCTCTAATCCATTGTTATTTGAGTCAGACGTCCTTTTGTTTATTGCTCCCTGCAATTGCGTCTATTCCATGATTCAAAAGGAGATTATGCTGTGATGATCCGGAATGCCTGCTGTTTACAGGCTGTAGCGCGACGTTTAGAAGGTTCGTTACATTCATTGCGTAACGACTTTACTCAAATTTGCGTTCAAGAGTTTTGTTAACTGCGAGCACACAAACTTTCACTAGAACTGTCGCACCCCGAATTTTCACTAGAACTGTCGCACCCCGAATTTTCACTTTTATTAGTGTTATCAGCGGCATTATTACGATCCTAATTGCGAAGGGTAATTCCCGACGTGCTTTGTGCTCCCTGTTTTTGCCGTTTTCAGATTGCTTTGCCATTCGCGGTTGGAATTGCCAACTGTTTCAACTTTCACACACTAACGGCCGGTCTTATAAAGGCCACTAATCTGATGTTAACTTTAATTCGCTGTTAAAATAAACAAAAGCGCATAAAAATTTGTTTTGATGAGCTTTTGTTTATTTTAATAGCGATTTAAAGTTAACGTCAGATTAGTGACCTTTATAAGACCGGCCGTAAGTAAATAAAGCAGACGTATGCGGTTTATGTCATGAACAACTAAATAACATTGTTTATCACGAACTTGTAAACACACTTATCGAGCCTATTCCTGTGAATCTCTTATTACCAAATTGGACCTGAAATAAATTGTAAAATTATAACTTGAATAAACAAACGGACATTCGAGCTCTAGATTTAAGTGGCAGACTTATGTTACGTTTGGAATTTTAGTTCAAGCTTTACTGTCTTCTCGAGCGTTTCTGCCAAAAATTCAATTAAATTTAATTTTTGAAACACGGAAAACCATGTCGTCAAAGCGTAAAGTTTCTGCTTTAGATTTGCCAGACAAAAAACGCAGAAAAGTTTTGGGTTTTTGAGGTTGCATAGTATAAATAAATCTAGTTAATGGAACCTAACCCCGTTTTTACTTGCGCATCGCGGTATTCTTCTGGAACGTAACCCCTGCGAACGGCGATTTCCATCTGGTACTGTTCAAGTTTTTATGGTACTCATTGTTTAGATAATTCCAAGGCATCATTGATTTTAATATTTCTACTTGGTTGATTTTCTTACTTCCGGAAAATGGAAAACTTAAACGATATAGCAAGTATGGATGCCATTTTTTTCTGTGCAAGCAAGTTATTTGCACTTTAGCTCTGAAATAATTAGGAGAGCAAATAATTTAATATTGAAATCGCTATGCTGCCTCTCGCAAGTCACCACAAATTTGATGCACATTAATTTTTATAGCACAAACTCGAGGTTACTTAATAAAATAAGTGGTTAAATTGCAGAATCTGGGGACAATTGCCCTTCTAATGATAATAGGTATTAATTATTATTAACTGTGTTTCTCTAGTAACCATAACTATTATGATTAATTAATTATAAGGGAGAGAAGTTGCTCCCGGACTCTACACTGTAGCCGAAGGAGTGACAATGTAATACAGATAATTATGTATGTTAGTACAGTAATACAGTATTACAATACTCTTTCCATATTTTGGACAGTACGTCTCTCAGATCATTTTGTGGCTTGATTAATAGCGCGGGTGACCCAAGGGTCAAGAAATCGACACCACTGAAGGGCTGAGGATTCGTCTGAAGGCTAGAAATCGTCTGGACGCTAACACAGCCAATCCTGAAGTGTTTTTCGCTCTCGAAAAACCAGATCTGCAAACAAATAACATAGTACGGCTTATGCTTCGTCATACACACACGTTAGTAACTCATGTCGGGTACTTAGGAGCATAACATTTACAGGTGTTGAACTAACTTGTCTTGTCACCATAGTGCTCAGAGGACACAGTTATCACAATCATCGGTTTTTCAATTCTCAAACATTTACCTTTCAATATATCTCCAAAACATACACGTCTCCAACATCATACTTGGTACTCAGAGGTCATCAACTTTGTCACTCCGCAACGCTCAGAGGTCTCTAACTAGACTTGTCATTCGGCAGTACTCAGAGGGTACTAGAGCATGTTACCCTGCTACTAGGGACTCAGAGGCCATCAACCTTGTCACTCCGCAACGCTCAGAGGTCTCTAACTAGACTTGTCATTAGGCAGTGCTCAGAGGGTACTAGAGCATGTTACCCTGCTACTTGGTACTCAGAGGCCATCAACCTTGTCACTCCGCAATGCTCAGAGGTCTCTAACTAGACTTGTCATTCGGCAGTACTCAGAGGGTCCTCTAGGCTTGTTACCCTGCTACTTGGTACTCAGAGGCCATCAACCTTGTCACTCCGCAATGCTCAGAGGTCTTTAACTAGACTTGTCATTCGACAGTACTCAGAGGGTACTCTAGGCTTGTTACCCTACTATCAAACAAAAGCACATCCCTCTCTTAACATTGTACTTGGTACTCAGAGGCCATGAACCTTATCACTCCGAAATGCTCAGCGGTCTCTCACTCGACTTGTCATTTCGCAATGCTCAGAGGGTACTATGGCTTGTTACCCTACTACCAAACACATGCAATGTCGCAATATTTTTTTTGCAGTACTTATCAAGCAAAAATACTATCAATCAAACGTTCAAACAACTAAGTAACTCCCTAACACAACACCAGAAAGTTATTTTTATATGTAACCTAACCCCTAACCTAACTATTTATTAATAGTCAGTAGACATATTAGTTTCTTGCTTCGATTTTATATATCTATAGTTAATACTTACAGTGTTAATATTCTTAAAAGCTGACGTCAAATTGTTGGCAGTTATTTGTAACCAAAAAATATTTTAAATATAAATTAAGTTAAAAACGTAAACACGTTGCTGACGATGTGACTAATGAAATCATTTTAAA